>PVIJ01015331.1:12222-36997 GCA_004024925.1 Scalopus aquaticus
CCGTGCTCCCCCCGTGCGCCCACTCCCCCCGTGCTCCCGTGCTCCCCGTGTGCCCACTCCCTCTGTGCTCCCGTGCTCCCCCGTGCGCCCGTGCTCCCCCTGTGCTCCCGTGCTCCCCCGTGCGCCCGTGCTCCCCCTGTGCTCCCCCGTGCGCCCGTGCTCCCCCTGTGCTCCAGTGCTCCCCCGTGCGCCTGCATTCACAGGAGCTGCTGGGCCTGGCGCTGCCATCTGACCAGAGCTCCAGGCAGAGGCTCACACGGCTGCAGGCAGTGCGCAGGGGTTTGATTCCCCGCAGCCCCACTGGGGACACAGCCTGTGCCACCCAAGACCCCTTGCCAGTGTGATGGGTAAGAAAATGTAGTTTTGTCTTTAATTGAGGTAAAATTCACCTGACATAAGCATAACCATTTTTAAAGGGCCCTATTTTTAGATCAGCTTTAGGTGCACAGAAAAACTGAGCAGAAGCTACAGTGAGCTCCCAGTCACCCCCGGCTCCCACTCAAGCCTCCCCCACTAGCCACACCCCCACAGGGCCGAGATGTGTTTTAACTGATGAAGCGACATGAGTGCCCCCCACCCCATGCCCCTGGGTTACCGCGGGCTCAGTCCCCCGCCGTGGGTTTGGACGACGCGTCAGGACGTCTATCCTTAGAGGGTCACGCAGAGGAGTCTCCCTGCCCTGGAAAGCTCCGTGCTCCGCCTCTTCCCTCCCCCACACGCTGGCAACCATGGATCTTCTCACTGTCTCCAGATCTGCCAAAATTAACCATTTGTCATGAACAGTTCCGTGGCATTTAGTACAATCACAGTATTGTGCAATCACCCCTCTATCTAGTTCCTTGAAGAAAGCCCCACGCCCAGGTGAGCAGCGCCCCTGCCCGCCCCACCCTACAAATCATCATGGATTTGCCCATTCTGGACACTTCACGTCATGGAATCCGATACTAGGATTCCAATCACATTCGAGCAAACCCTTAAGTGGCTTCTTCACTTTAAAATAAGTTTTGGGCCTCCCTGGTGGCGCAGGGGTTAATTCTCAGCACTATGAAGCTATCGGCAGCCACTGCAACATGAGTTCGATCCCCAGCCAGGGAGCTGACCCACAGGGCGCAGCAGACCTCTCCTGTCTCCCCGCTGCTCCCCTCAGCAGTGTACTTCAGTGGATCCGCCTGTTGTGCTCCTCACTCTGTCTCTGGTGAATCCTCTCACCCACCACCTCTGGCCTACACCCCAGCTTGTATGCATAAAATAAATAAATCTTCAATAAAAAAGTAGTCAACAGAATCACAGGCATATTTGACATTTTGACTTTGAAACCAACAATTACAGATATTTTCCTGTCCCATCACAGCTGTACAGAAGTCTTGAACTATCACTTACCCTTGTCACTATCACAAAAATACAAATGCTATTGGTCACTGAGTCGTGTTATTATTAATGTGCTCATAAAAAAGCACATAACTTTCTATATCACAAGTTTGGCTTTTTAATATTTTCACAACTATATTTCATTGTAGCTGGAGGTTGCCTGCCTGTGGAGCAGCAGTTGTAAAAAGTCCCATCCCACTATCCTTCCGTGTGGACTCAGGTGTCCACCAACATGCCACCCTCCCTCTTCCTCTTGGACATGCTGTGAGAGAAGCCAACTCACCTTCTGCACCTCCACCCCGAGACTCATCCACTCTGTTCTCCCTTTCCTGTCAATGACCATTTCCCTTTGCCTACCAGAAAACTCCTACTCATCCTTCAAAACCCCACTGATACATAACTGATGATGCTACTAGATAGCATCACTCCCATGACCCTCTCCTCTATGGGCATGCCATCTCTCTGATATGGGGAGCCTCCTGAGCACCTTAGTTTATTCAGTTCCTGGCACACCAGTTCTGCCCCCTACAGAAAAGATGATTTAAGAGTATGGAGGTGGTTGAATAGAAATTATCACAATACCTGCTATGTGCAAACAGCCTGTGGAAGGAAGGCAATCTGCCCAACCTCTTCCCAAGTAAAAGCCCCCTCTTTGATGCGCACGTCACTCATTTGGAACTGGAGGGAGTAAGGGGAGGCTGGGCGCGTGATTCCTTCAGAACGGGGTTCATACATGACTCACCTTTCTTAGCGGCGGAATCGGAGTCACACCCCATCCTGCACAGGTGGGCTGAGGGTTAGCAAGGGCTGTGTGTGCAGAGCTCCTGCTGTTTAAGAAGCACTCAATCCAGGGGAGCTGTTATTAATCCACAAGACCGCAGGCATCTCTGGCAGACAGGTTGTAGATCGAATTCTGTGGGCGCTCAGAAGAGGGAGGAATCGCTCGGACGGAGGGCCGGAAGAGGTGGGGATCTGGGTCGTGGGGCCCGTGAGGAAACAGGAAGGCCACTTCCGGGGAGAGTGGGGTTGGGGCTGCTGTACGGGGCCCCGGGGGAACAGCATTGACTTTTCGACCCTCCCTCGTATCTCATCCCTGCACGATGGAGATGCTGATTGCAAATTGTCTCTTTCCATTCATTCCAGAAGCCAGCAAGAAATTTGACTCGGCAAATTCTATTTTGTAAGCTCTATTGCTGTGTGTATTTTAAAAGTTCTTTAAAAACCCGTCCAACGGTCTCTAATTCAGCCTTTCCCTCCGGAAGACAGACCTCGACCCCAGTGTGTCTAAACCAGGGCAAGTCTAGGAACTGGAAGCCAGCAGCACCCCCCCAGGACCACCTGCTAACCCTGCCCGGGGAGAGCGTGTGGGGAGCAGGCGGGCCCGCCCACCCTCTGCAGGTGTGGACACAGGCCGGTGGACAGCACAGGCTCTTCCCAAGGCTAAATTATTCGCGTTCACTCCTCTTACAACCCTGTCTGAGCTGTGACTCCGGGGCAGGCACACGAAGCATTCGTGGTTTGGGCCTTGTCCTGGTCAGCCAGTCAGCATGGACATCCGCAGTGGGGCGGGCCAAGCGCTCCTGTGCGTCTGTGTCCTTCCAGACCCGGAGGCGCAGCCGTGCCCGCTGCTGGCGGGGCAGTAAAGGGGCGCACTTCATTTTACCTCAATACCCTGCCGGCGCATGGCTGCACTTTGATGTTTGATCTCGGTGTCTCTGAGCAGCTGCAACGTCAGAAGTGACTCAGCTGGGCCCCAAGTTTGGGGTACTGCTTTTTGTCAAAAGACTTCTTGGGGGCCTTCCTGGTGAGTCCAGCACTATGAAGCTCTCCGCAGCCACTGCAGCACGAGCTCGATCCCCAGCCAGGGAGCTTCCCACAGGGCGCAGCAGACCTCTCCTGTCTCCCCGCTGCCCCCTCAGCAGTGTATCTCAGTGGATCCGCCTGTTATGCTCCCCACTCTGTCACTGGGGAGTCCTCTCCACACCTCTGGCCTGCACCCCAGTTCTTGTATGCATTAATCAATAAATTAAAAAAAAAAAGAGTTCCTGAGAGCTTTGCCTAGAACATTAATTCCGGAAGAATAAGCAGCAGCGCCCCAGGGGGACACTGGCCTGGGACCGAGTTGCCCAGTTGGTGCCCAGAAAGCAGCTCCCGAGAAGAGGTCAGGGTCCCCCCCACACTGCCTCACGGTGCCTCCGCCCAGACATGAGCAGGTGCTTTCCGGTCCCTTCCGCGGCAGCCCCCAGCCTGCTGCCTTGGCAGGCCCGGCCCTCCGCAGGGCTGGAAGACACAGTGGGCGGGGACAGAAGGGAAGCAGGGGTGCGGGCTGCTGGCTAGGGCATCCGCACGGCCCAAGGGCACGCCCCCCTTCTCGAGGTGTGAGGCTTCAGGGAAGACAAGCCACAGGCCCCGGGGTGTGTTCTGCCCATGGGGGCAGCCTGGCTCCTACGGGCCTGGGTGAGGAGGGAGGGTTGGAAGGTCAGGAAAGGGCTTGGGCTTCTCTGTGCACCCGGAGGGCACGGGGGGCCGAGAAGGCCACCCCCGAGGGGGCCCTGATCCAGCAATCTCCCCACGAGGGGCCCCCCGGGTGGGCAGCGCACACATATTCCATCCCTCCGTGTCCCAGGAACACTGAGGCACACGGAACCCCTGCCCTGAGATCTCTGCCAGCGCCTGTTCTCTTTCTGGAATGTTCCTTCCTTCACACCCCCCTCCAGGTTTCCGTCCCGCTGTCTCCTCTGCGTCGTCCTCGCGACCTCCGGCCCCGTAGCCAGCATCCCCAAGAGGAGCCAGACCTGCGCCAGGACAGCCCGGGCGTGCTGGACATGCAGATCCCCAGGCCGCGCCCCAGATGACACCCCGACTCTGCATTCCACACCCGCCTTCCCAGGTGAGGCCGGGGTTCGCAGCTGCTGGGGGCAGTGCCGGAAACGGTGGTGCCCCGGGGGCCCGGCTCCATGCCGGCCCACACTTCCTTTGACCTCCCCTCGTCCTCGCCCACCTGCCACCCCACCAGATCCCAGCCTGAGCCGCCGGGCACCAAGCCGGCAGGGACACGCCTTCATCAGTCAGCGGCCCTGGGCTAATCCCGCGTCTCGTGTCTGTGGCTGCTGCGCCAAATACCCGCGAACTTAGTGGCCTAAATGCACACACGTGGCATCCTACAGCTCGGGTCGGCCGCGGGCCTCACTGGCCCAAGGCCACGGGGGCCTTTCTGGAGCAGCCGAGTTCCCTGTCCCCACAGGGCGGTCAGCAGAATGCGGTCCCCTGCGGGCGTAGGGTGGGGGGGGGGTTCTTTCCTTGCCTCCTGTCGCCTAAGGGCTCCCTCACCTTCCAGAAGCCTCCACAGCACGGCCATGGCCCCTTCCTCCAACCAGCTTGTGGCTGGGCTGGCATTTGCATTTTGCACATCCTAAAATCGCTACTACAAGATTAGTGGAGGGTAGATTTTCACGCCTGCAAATGAAAGTGCTTTGCTCATGTGGAGAGCTTGGCAGGAGGCTTTGGGGAGCAGGCTGGGCTGGGGGGAGGCGTGAAGGGCGTGGGCAGGGGATGGAGCCCATCCAGACAGAGGAGCCAGGAGGGACAGCTGGGCCCCAGAGGGCCGCGGGGGAGGGGCCTCTTCCCACCAGCGGGGTGAAGGCAAAGGGGGGGGCTAGCAGGCTCCTCCCGGCCTGTGCTCCAGGCGCCAAACATAAG
This sequence comes from Scalopus aquaticus, assembly GCA_004024925.1. Lineage (NCBI taxonomy): Eukaryota > Metazoa > Chordata > Mammalia > Eulipotyphla > Talpidae > Scalopus > Scalopus aquaticus. Next base: position 17,290 of record PVIJ01015331.1, read on the forward strand.
GTGCTCACCACACATTCCAGCACTTTCCTTCCAGCCTTTTCTCCTGACCCACACTGAGCAGCCGTTTTCCAGAAAAGGAGGTCAGAGCCCAGTAACGAAGAAGACAAAGATGGGGCCGCAGCTCGGCCCGCGCGTGACTGTGTTACGTTTCCGGTTTCCGTCCTTCTGACGCCTCACACCTGTCCTACACAGAGCCGCACACCTGCCTTGGCCTCCCGCCCCTCCCCCCCCAGACGCTCCCCCTCCCTGGGGCGCACTTTCACGCCCAAACCAGTCAATCCACAGCTGGCCCCCAACCACCTCCCTTTTAGGGTGTCCCACGCCTGACCACTACACACCTGCCCGTCGCCTCCCGGCCAGGATCCCTCAGCCAGTGTAGCTAAACGAAAGAGCCAGCAGCTTTTCCCCCCTCCCATCAAGGATAGACCCCTGCAGGCCTGCTCACGTGCCTGATGGCGGCACCCGGAGCGAGCGGGGTGTGGGCCTGCGTGAGGGGGCGCCCCTGAGCCAGGGGCTTATATGCAGGAGCAGAAGGAGAAGCTGCAGAGGCAGGAGAGAGCAGGGCGAGGAGGAGAGGGCTGTCGGGGTGCAGCAAAGAGGCCACGAGACGCCGCCTGAGAGCCTGTGAAGATTTGCGGGGGCTGGGCGGCCTGCCCGCCACCCGGCCCTTCCCTGACCCCACCCTTGCCTCTCTGTAAGAGACCACTAAAGGTCTAAAAAGCCCCCCGAGGGCTCCAGGGCTTCTGGTCTCCTTTTGACCCCACAGCGCAGCTCCATAGGGAACCTGCTTTCTGTGCCTTCCTGCCCCCACAGCCAGGGCAGCCCCAGGCCCAGAGCCTTGGGGGCACCAAAGCCCACTCCCAGCCTGCTCCCGCCTCATCCACCCTGTGCGCGGAATCCAAGGGGAGGACCCTTGGGTGCCTCCTCTGCCTCCCAGCCAATCTGGGTGTCAGGTACTTCCTGTGGGTCACCCTCCCCCGCAGGTGGGGTGTACACCCTCCTCTTGGGGCCCTCCTCAAAGGCAGTATCTCCTGTTGCACCCCCCACACTGTGAGAAACATGGAGTAACTCGGCTCTTTCCGCCGCCCGCCGCCTGCTCGCAGCACCACCTGCAGCTCTGTTTCCTCCCAGGTCTCATTACCCACACGTGATGGCGCTTTATTGAGAAAGTGCCCGGCGTGGGGCGGGGGGGGGCTCCCTAGTGGCTCAACAGGGTAAGTCTCGGGCTATGAAGCTGTCCGCAGCCACTGCAGCACGAGTTCGATCCTCGGCCAGGGCGCTTCCCACAGGGCGCAGCAGACCTCTCCTGTCTCCCCGCTGCCCCCTCAGCAGTGTGCTTCAGTGGATCCGCCTGTTCTGCTCCCCGCTCTGTCTCTGGGGAGTCCTCTCACCCCTGCACCTCTGGCCTACACCCCAGCTCTTGTGTGCATAAATAAATAAATACATCTTTAAAAAAAAGTCCTTGGGAGCATAGCACGGGCACGCACACCTGGCACAGGTGTACAGACACGTGGGCACACCTGGCACAGGTGCACAGACACGTGGGCTGAGAGGGGGCAATCACAGAGATGGGGCTGGGAGGCTCGCTTGCTGTCTGGTTGCACTAAAGCCCTGTCAGATACACCGAAGGCTCCGCGATGCTTTTTCCATTTGCCTGAAACAACAGTGAACCAATATCAATTAAATGCAGCCAAATATTTGTGCCCAGGAACATTTTTCTCAGATTTCCCGCATCAGCTGATGATGACATCAGCTGAATACTGACCCCAATGACAGAGCAGGTGTCCTTCCTGCCCTCAGCTTTAAGGAAAATAATTCTGACATTTCACCATTGAGCATGAAACTTTTTTTGGTAGATGTTTCTTATTGGTTTAAGAAAATTTCTGTCCTCACCTAGCTGAGAATTTTCTTTAGAAAGAATCACGAGTGGCTGTTGACAGCCTTCTCAGACTCGAGCACGACAATCACGTCGAAGGACTTTCTCCGCTCATCTTTTAATGTGGTGAATCACTGACTCGGGTATTTTAGCGTTAGACCGGCATTCCTGAGCTGAAGACTTGGCGCTCCTGATGAAGTATTTCTATTTAGATCGCTGAATTTGGTTTGCTAATCTTGATTTCGGATTTATGCATCTGTGTTCTGATCTCCCTTGGAGGTACTTTTCTGGCCTGCTTTTGGCACTATCCTGATGAAAGGAGTTAGGAACCCCCCCTCCTGCCTCCTGCCCTGGGAATTTCTATAGAAGCATTTGCATCTGACAGCGATTGGATGCTTCTTGAAGGCCTGATAAAACGTGCTTGTCATGCTCTGGTGTGGTACTTTTTTGCACTCAGGGGGGCCCTACTGCTTGAAATGCATCCATGCTTGTGGGGTTTCTTTACTTTTTAGGACAATTTTGATCATTTCCATTTTTTTCTACAGATTTGTCTCTTTCATCTGCTTTTAAACTTTTTGACATAAACTTGTTCATAACACTCTTTGTTTTTCTAAAGAATTCTACTGAGTATTTATGCCTTCCTTTGCATTCTTGATAATATTCATATGGAATTTCCCCCTTTTTCATGATCTTTATTTTCAAAACTTTGTCTACTTTGTCCTCTTGAAGAATCAACTTTGCATTTGTTAATTCTTTCTTATCTATACTTATTTCACTAATTTCTGCGCTTATCTTTATGATTTCCCTCCTCCCATTCTTTATAATTTTTTCCCCTAATTTCTTGGGTTGAATGCTTGCTTGATTAATTTCCACTATAACTTGCCAATAGGTATTTTCAACTACTCTGTTACTGCGTTAGCTGTTTCCCATGCTTGGAAATGTAATCCTTCTTCTGTAATTCACTTCTAAGTACTCGATAGTTTATATAATGCTTTATCTTTTCAATTACTTAGAATTATGCTTTTTAGCTTCCACACATTTGGGGTTTCTCATAAAGTCAGGAGGTTGTCTCTATGAAGTCTTTTCTCTGGTGTTAGCTGAACTCGCCTCTGTTACATGTCAGATGGGTCTTTGAAAAGAATATTTAGCTCTTTGAGTTTGTTAATTATGTTAATTGTGTGGTTCAAATCTATATTCTTACCAATTAACCTGTAATTTTCTGGCAGAGTAGTTAAAATTTTCCACTCTCATTGTGAGGTATTGGTTTCTCTTTCAGTTTTATTTTCTGTGTATGAGATGAAATATATACACAGGGAGTCCCGATTGCCATATTTTCTTGAAGAATTCTTTTACTGTTGAGTAAAAGGCTTTTTTTTTTTTTTTAATCTTAATGATTCCTTGGTTTGGTAGTAGAAATATTATAGGCCAACCTTGTTCCATGGATATATCTTTTTTCAACTTTTTTTTATCTTCAACCTGCGTTTTGGGAATTGAGTTGTACTAACTGGAATAAATATCTCAATGATAGATGAAGAGTTTATGAAATAAAGTGAGAACTTGAACTCAGGAAGCAGTCTGACAGATTTTACTTTGCAAGAGCTGTTCCAACAACCACAAGTTTGAGTTTAGTTTAGATAGGTAGGAACAGTGAGTCATTAACATCAAAAATGTAATCTCCATGGGGGTGAGGAGTGAGTGGGCACAGCGAGGGGATCGGGTTCTAAGTTGTTATAACTTAGACTTGCGATGCCCTCTAGGTGCACAGGAAGGCGATGGGGGTTAGCCTCTTCCTTTCTAAAGAAGTCAGGGCAGAGACGCAGGGGCTGGCTGCCAGTTTAGATCTTTTTAATCCAGTTCCTCAGTCATTAGTGGGGGTTGAAAAGGCCAGTTTTCTGCCAAGCAATCCATTTTTGCACAGGTGCTTCATAGCCTTCAAGCCTACACAGATAGCTTGATACTCTCTGCTAGACCAGGGAGGGGCATTCCCAAAACTTTCAAAAGTATGTTCACCATTGTATCTTAAAAAAACATATATAGACTTTTTCACCCAATCAGCTAGTCTCTGTCAACTAATAGGCAAGTTCAATACATCAATTGTTACTGCAATTACTAATATATTTGAATGTAATGGATATATTTGGACTTGAATCTATTCTCTCATATATTGTTGCTCTAATTTTTCTCTTCCATCTTGTATGTTATTGTTGGCTAGCATTTTATTTTTTTTAAAGATTTATTTTTATTTATTTATGCATACAAGAACTGGGGAATAGGTCAGAGGTGTGGAGGGCGAGAGGATTCACCAGAGACAGAATGGGGAGCAGAACAGGCGGATCCACTGAAACACACTGCTGAGGGGAGCAGCGGAGAGACAGGAGATGTCTGCTGTGCCCTGTGGAAAGCTCCCTGGCCAGGGATTGAACTCATGTCACAGTGGCTGGTGATAGCTTCATAGTGTTGAGACTTTAACCCCTGTGCCACCAGAGAGGCCCCTGGCTAGCATTTTAGTTTCACTTGGTTCTTAATCCCTTTGATTCATCATCATTATAATTATTAATATTACTATTAACTATAATCAATGCTTTTAGGTTGACTATCATTCAAATTCTTTTGGATTTAATTTCCACTCCCACCGAGTTCTTGCAGTGAGGATTCATGATGGAAGACTTTGTCTTTCTGAAAATGTCAATGGGAACCTTTACTTTCGGGTGTAGTCAGCTGGACCTACAGTCTGGGTGGATAGACAATCCTTCATGCGTGGCTGGCGTCATCACAGCACTGTCTTCTGACATCTGTTGGAAAGGCTGAGAATTCGTCCATCAAATGTCTTCCTTTCGGTGAGTTAGTCTTGTCTCTTTGTTTTTAAGAGCTCTGTGTCTTTGATGTGCTCCAGTTTCTCCACAATGTGTCGAAATACCCATCTATTTTCATTTGTTCTGTTTGGATAATGTGATACTTCAGTCTGGTCTCTTATTCCTTCAATTATCGAAAAATCCTGTCGTTTTTTCTTATTTTGAATTTGCCTCTTCCTTTGTCTCTGTTTCCTTTTCTAGACCATTTATAACAGGTATTCAACCTACTCATTTTACCTCCCACGTCTTATCTGTGCTTTGATAGTTCTACAGTTTTCATCTCATTGTCTCAACTGCATTTTGAGTGAGTTCCTTCTATTTACCTTCTTTTCCTCCAGTTCTCTCTTTGGTGTTGTCAATTCTGCCACTGAGTTCATAAATTTATTTTGTACTTTCAATGAATTTTTTTTTTACTTCTAGATAATTTGACTATTTTTCAGGTCTGTTTACGCGCTTGTCCGAATGCACTGTCATTTCTGTGAGGCCACAATTCCTTCTTTACCTTCCTGTGTCATTTTAAATACTAGAGTGACATTTAGATGTTCTACTACTTTCTTTTACTTGGGGGACTAATTCTCCTTTGGGTGTTTCTAATGTTTCTTTTTCATGGTGGTTTGTTCACATACACTTTTTTTTTTTTATTATGGGTTAATATTGAGAATGTTTGCCCCACCCCTGGGGATCCAGCAACTTCCAGTGTGTGAAATTGTCCTGTAGAGCAATTTCATACTTCCTCCTGCCGGGACTCAGGCCTATGGATACCTCTGGACCAGTTTTTGTGTTGCCCTCATGACCCAGGTTTTTCCTACCTCCTAGGCAGTGTAAAATCATGCCCTGCCCCCATTTTTGGCACAGGTCTGGGATCTGAGTCCTGAAGGGGGCTTTATCTTCTCACCAAGCCCTTAAGTCCTGACTCGAGAGGTGGTCTTCCCCGCCCTTGTGTCACCTTTGGGGCTGCTCGTGCAGGCTCAGACCTGAAGGGGGGCTCCGCTCCAGCCCTGTCACCTCCAGGGAGCTGTAAATGTCACCTCCTCATGTTAGGCCTAACCCCACCCCAAGCCTGCGGAGTGTCAGCCCTCCGCCTCTGCGCCAGGCTTTAAAGTGCATTTCTCTAAGGACTTTGCCCTTTCTGTTGAGGCCGACATCTAAAAGGCCCCTGGCGGCGGTGCTTGCTTGATTTTGTTCGCTGGAACCGAGGGGGGAGACTCCCCTTTGCGCTTGGTCTGCATGTTGCCGAAGTTTTTTACTTTCCATTTCCCTGCCTCTACCTGGTTTTAACAGGCATGCTGCAGAGGGCTGTTGGATAGAGGAGGCGGGAGGAAGAGACAAGGACCAGGGGGATAATTAACAATGGGGGTGTCACATGGCCTCAGTGGGGTGGTCTCTGCTGGTGGATTTGGGGAGACCCAGCTGGGGTTTTCAGTCAGTCACTCAGGTAGATTTGAGAACCCCTCCACAGGGCAATCACCTGGCATGTGACTCCACTGTGTCTCTCTCTGTCTCCCTCTCTTTTAAGTATTTTATTTTATTTTTTATAGATTTATTTATGCATACAAGCTGGGGTACAGGCCAGAGGTGTGGGGCGGCGAGAGGGCTCACCCGAGACAGAGTGGGGAGCAGAACAGGCAGATCAGGGAAACACACTGCTGAGGGGAGCAGCGGATGAGGCAGGAGAGGTCTGCTGCGCCATGTGGGAAGCTCCCCGACCGGGCATCGAGCTCTGCCTCCCTGCTGCCTACAGCCCCCCACAGCGCTGCGCTTAGCCGCTGCGCCACCGGGGAGGCCCCCTGCTGTCTCTTTTTAACTGTAGCCCAGCATCAGGGGTCACAACTGATGTTCAGGCAGGTGGCCCTGGACAGGGGTCCATCCTGCAGGCCGTCCAGCCCTGGGGAGCCCGCCGCCGCTGAGGTCCTGGGACCCGGGACACTAAGAGGACTCTGGTGGGCGGCTCCGCGGAGACAGGCAAGCGGCGGGAAGCGTCCATCTCCATCCCGACGGAAGCCCGCCCGCTCTGCCCTCCAGTAAGCAGCGGAGCCGCAAGCGGCTGTCGCCAAGCTGCCAGCGCTCGGAGTCACCGCTGAGTAGTTGCTGGGCACTTCAGGTCGGGGTGGGAGCTCTGCACGCAATATTTCAAGGGAGAGATACTGCGCCTCCTCAGGAGGAAGAAAAATGGTCGTTAAGCAGGCAGCTACTAACAGGTCATTCCTGGGCGACGGTCAGGAGGCTCGCAGGCCGGGCAGCTGGGCGCAGAGAGAGCAAGAGGAGCAGGGCTGGAAGGGTGAGCGGGAACCGAGGGAGCAGGGCCCCTGGCTCTAGAACCCGCCGGGAAGGAAATGGGCGCTTCCTCTCCTCCCTCACAATGTTCTAACTCTGTGGCCAGAGCTCCAGCAGGAGCCCCCACGCCCCAGGGCCTCTAACCAGCCTCCACCCCCGCCCCAGCACCAATTTCCATCGTTAAATTCCGTCCTGAGTTACCCCCAAACCCAGAAAGTGGTGCTGCAAAACCGTGCACAATCAGCGCGACCCCCGGGCCGCCAGAGCGTCAAGATCAAAGTGCCCTCGTGGGGAAGGCGCATCCGGGGGTGGGGGGCGGGTGGGTCTGTACTCCCAGGCCCCGCCGCCCCTGTGCGCCTCCCTGGGGTCTGCCGGGCCGCGGCGCCCCTGGCCGCGGAGTGATTCCAGCAGGCACTGGAGTGTGGGGGGCTCTGTGGGGCAGGGTCTAGCTTGCTTCCAGAAACCATGCTGTGGGGTCTCTGCTTCATCCCAAAGAGTTCCAACCTCTAGCTCATTTTTCAAATCTTAGCATTAACAGAACACGGGGAGAAAAGCAAGTTGTCTGGGACTGTTACAAAGCGAAGCTCCCTGCAGCCGGCGCGCCCTCAGCGGCGCCCTTGGGCGCGGGTCCAGCGGCAGTGCCCGCCGGCCTCCGGGCGCAGCTGCCTGTCCTCGGTGCCCTGGCTCAGCAGCCAGCGTCCTGGGCACAGGCTGCTCGTGCCCGGGTGCCAGCCACCCCCAGACTCGGTGGCGCCGTGCCCAGGTCTGTTTTTAGCGCCTGCTGACCGCCCACCGGTCAGTGCAGCCCCCGCGCGCGACCGCGGGCAGCGGCGGGAAGGACTGGACGCAAAGCCCAGGAACCCAGGAGCTGCTGGGGAGGGGGGGGACTTCCCTGCAAATTTGGGGGCGGGGGCACCTCACTTTCCGACGTGGGGGCTGTGGGGCAGGCGCGACTTCTCCTTCCCTCCCACTAGCTCGTCCCTTTGCTCCTTGTTTTGCGCACGCAGGAGAATCGCCCACCATCTGCCTTGATCTTTCTGGCTTGAGGTTGCTGCGTTCAGACCCCTGCGCATTCTGCCTGCTGCCGGCCTCGCCCTAATGCCTGCTGGTCTCCCCAGCGGCCACGCGGTGCGGAGGGGCCGCCAGGTCGCTGCTGACTCGGTGGCCGCAGTGACAGAGCAAGTCACTTTCTCGGCTCGCCGCTGCCTGTTCTCCGGGCCAGCGCCCAGCGGTGGGATAGCTGGATTGTGCGGTGCCCCTGGGTTGAGTTTCTGAAGGAAAGTCCAGACCGCACCCCAGACGCACCTCAGACCCTGCGCCAGCTGCAGCCCCAGCGGTCACCTCCTGTCCACTCAAAGGCGACCCAGGCCCCAGCCGCACTTCACGGTCGGAGCGGACCACCCGGTCTTGCTGGAGTTCAGAGGGCAGGGGACTCGCCCTCTGCAGCTCGGTCCGCGGCGCCCTCCGTGAAGGCCGAGTAGATGTTGTGGGCTGCGGGCGCCAGCCGGCCACCGACCAGCTCTGCCGTTTTAACGAGAGGGCAGCCACGGATGGCACGCAAATGGCCTGCCCCAGTAAGACGCTACAGAACCAGGCAGAGGGGCTACGTGTTGAAGCACGACCCCTGAGAGGACGGGATCAGGAGGGGCCTTTGGGATGTGAGCAGCGCACGGGGGTGGGGGCCCTTGTGGGGCTTCGTGTCCTTATAGAAGAGACACTGGTCCCCCCAGGCGAGGTCACAGCGAAGGGACGGCCAGCTGGGAGGCAAGTAACCCCCACACCTGGTCCACTGGCATCTTGATCTTGGACTTGCAGCCCCAGAACCGGGAAGTAAATGTCTGGTGTTCACCAGCCCCCCAGGCCCCCAGCCTTGTTTTTGCAGCAGGAACAGGCAGCGGCAGTCAGGCCCATCCTCTGCTGGGGAGTTAGAGACCGGGCCCGGAGCCTCAGTTTACAGTGGGGGAGGAAGGAGAGTCTGTCCCTTTCTCTTAAGGCCCCTTACCCCCAACCCCCTTCCTAGAGGACCTGGGGGACAAAGACCACAGGCAGGGGTGTGGGGGGAGGCGCTGGCTCCAGCTGCCATCCCCTGACGCCCCTCCGCGGTGGAGGTCAGGAGCAGAACCTTCCAACTGCAGGTACCCAAGCATTCACAGCGCCCCTAGAAAGTCCTGACAGGTGTCCCTACAGCTGAGCGGCACGGGACAGATGCCCGCCCCAACTGGAAAAGTCTAAGCAAATGGGGGCAGGAATCTGCCCCCACCCCGCCGCATCGCCAGGGAAATGGTCTCCAGCTGTCTGGACGGAGAGCAGAGGGGGCTTGGGGTGGGAGGCTCAGGGCTACCCCCGGCCCAGGGTTAGCGGGCTGGAAGGAGCAGGCGTGTTCCCTGCCACCAGAGAACCCCCGGGCCAGCCAGGGGCCTGCGCAGTGGAGCCGGGGTGGGGGTGGGGCAGGGCCCAGCAGGACGCTGGAGCTTCGGACGAATATCCAACCCGAGGAAGGACCTCAGGGGGCCACTAAGAACTTGAGGAGCCCCCCAGGGGTCACAGGAACCCCCCAGCCTGGCAGGAAACCTTTAAGAAACCCCGGGGACTGAAGCCACCCAGGTGAGCGGGCCCTACCTGCAGGCTCCTGGCCTGTCCGCGTGTCCTCCCCCACCCCCCCACTCAGGCTCCTGGACTGCAGCGGCCTGAGCTGGGGGGAGATGGACCCAAGTCCGGTCGCGGCATGTCGTTAATATCCTGGGCTGCATGTTCTAAGAGCTAATGAAGACTTTGCAACCTAACGTGGCGTGGAGTTCGCCGAAGAGAAGTTGCTGGGAAGCCATGGTGTTTGCCAGCGTTTTCATTCTGCGGAGGAAAGAGGAACTTTCTCCCCCACAGCAGCAGGAGGCAGAGAAAGGGGCTTTGCTGAGGTGGCGACGTAACAGGACACTGTGCACAGAAGCAGGGCCTGGGAGGGCCACGCCAAAGAGCTGACGGAGCTAGCTGGGGGCGACGGGCTCACAACTGGCTTTGCTTTTGAAGGACCAGCCTCCCCGAGGTGCTCAGAACAGGGCTCCCCAGACTTGTGGCTTTAGCCTGTGGGTTATTTTTAAGCGAGATCAATCAAGGCCCTGCATACTCACTAGAAACTTCCCCGACTCCTTCAGCCACCAGAAGAGGTGTTGCCCGGAGTCAGAGTATTGCCAGACAAGGCCCCTCTATGTGGCGCCAAACGCCTCATCACCGGGCCGGCGACCCACCCTTTCCTCTGCCATGAGTTCTCTCCCTCTGCCCTTGAAGGCCAGGCCCTATCTCAGCCCCTCGCCCGGGGTATATACCCCCATTTTGCCTCACTGACTTTGGAATCCACATGTTGAGATCGAGGCCTGTAGGTACATACATTTGTTTTTTTCTCCTTGGAATCTGATGTCAATTGGATGATTTCACCAGCACAAGCAGTGCCAGGGTGGTGTGGGGTAGAGGGGAAATTTCCTCTCCTCAACATTTTATTAGCTGTGTTTTTCTGTTTTGTACTTTTTCTACAGTGTTGCTGAATTATTTATGTAATTGGAAAAATGCCCTTTTTTTGCACACAAATGAATGCACGTGGAATGTGGAGATTTGTTGGCAGCCAGGGCCTGGAGGCTTGTTATAAAACAGGCAGCCTCCCTGCCATCCTGCCTGCTTGGAGGTGCCCCAGTGAACCCCTCAAGGCAGCCTCGGGCAGGGGGCTCCTGAATTTGCTGCTTTTGAGCCACATTGCCTCTGCCTTGGCGTCCGTCCCCGGGAGGGAACCCCATAAAGACATTTGAGGTGGGAAATACTGAAGTCAAGGCCAAGGTAGAGGGGGCGGAGGGGAAAACAACACCTCGCCCTTGGAATTTCCTGAGGCCTCTGGGTTAACTGCGGGGCTGCGTGTGGGCTCCAATAGCCCAGCCTGCTCCTCTGCCCGGCAAGGGCAGCTTCTGGAATACTCCTTAATTAATAGCCATGGTTTCTGGGTCTCTCATCGGCCAATTGAACTATTCTCCTGGAAACAAAGACCCATCTGGGGGTGCCCCGCTTCCAGTAATTTCTTCCCTCCATCAAGTTCTCTGGAGAGAGGTTCACCGGGTGGCGGTGTCCATGGTTCCACTTCATGGTCACAAAAGCTCTGGGGGGCGGTTGCTATAGCAACGGGGGGATGGGCCACTCTATTAATTTGTATAAGAACAATGACAGATGGCACTGACCCCAGCCGGAAGCCTGAGGCTGCAATGACCATTGTCTCCCCAATTCCTGAGTGAGGGAGGCGGAACCTGTGAGCACAAAATAAGAAAATTGCCCCCAGTGGGCGGGCGGGCAGCTCCCCCCTGCTCCCAGCCCAGTCCCCCTGCTCCCAGTTCTTCCCAACTGTGCTGGCAGATAAGACATGGCACACTTTGCGAGCTGTGCATTTAAACAAATAAACATCCACCAGCCCCAGGGAACAGGTCGGGAGGAAGCAGCTCCCCAGGCTGGGAGGAGGGTGGGCTGGGAGGATCCGCTGCCACTGCCTTCGCAGTCCTGTAAACCTAGGGATGCTTTTCTGTTTCTCAACGAGCAGGCGAAGCAAAATGGCAAAGGGAAAAAGTGGGGTTAGAGCTCAGAATCCCCTTCTACCTGGGATCGCAGCTGGGGGGGGGGGCGGGGCGCCCCGGAGACTGGGAAGTGACTCTCCCAGCACGGGAGCCGCACTTTGCTCCCTTCCCAGTCGGGAGGGACCCTGCAGCCGCTGGCCCTCCACCGCAAGGCTGAGGCCCCAGAGGCAGGAGAGCAGGCGGAGCAGGGAGGACAGAGGCTGGTGGCTCCTCCGCGCCCTATTTCCGCTAGTTCTCTCTTTTTTGGTGCTCTCCCAGGCAGACCAAAACCAGGCCCGGGGGTGAGGGTGGGAGACTGCTAGGCCCCTGCAGGGAAGCAGCACCAGCCAGAGCAGAGTGTGTCTTCTCAGCCTGCTGGCAGGGACAGCTGGGGGAGGGGGTCCCACCCCAGGCTCTCAGCAGGTTCCAAAAGCAGCCCCTGGATTTGTAGCACATCCTAACTCTGGGGTTCTCAGAGCTGCTTCTGCTTCCAACAGCCCCTTTCTGCCCCCATAAAGGCTTGCGCTTGGGGAGGCGCAGGAGAGGGCTCTGGCTGCTGGGAGAGAACCGGAAGGGAGGCCCCGTCTAGCGATGGGGGCGCAGGGGGTGACGTCCACTGACAGCGTCGCTCTTAGACCCGGGCAACAGGGCTCAGCCTGGACTTGCTCTTGAGATGACCCTTCCAACAGAGGTTCTTCCTGGTGCAACCTCCTTGCAGCTTCTGCCCTGCCATTGCCTGGTGGAATATTCTAGAACAAATCCTCTTCTGCAACAGTCTCCAGGTGAAAGGAAGCTGTCACATCTTCTCAGTGCTATTTTCCCAGAGTGAACAGTCCGGATTTCTCTGAACCTTTCCTTGAATGACGCGAACTCTGGATCTCGCTCTGCCTTGATTTCTCCCCAGTTTGACAACATACTGCATAAAACAGGGGCCCGGCTGCGTGGTGGGTATGTGGGGGCACTCTCCCTTTCGCTGGGAGGATAAATGGCACAACATCTACGGAAATCACAAATGCACCTACCCCTGGACCCAGCCAGCCTCAGGGCATTCATCCCACAGCTGCTACATCAGGGGAAAATAACCCGGCACAGCAAACAGGGAAAACAAGGCCGCTGAGGTGGCTGGTGCCTGGTGTCCAGCGCCCAGAGCCGCAGGGTCATCTAATTACATGGACATTTGCGCGGTTTTTTCAGAGTATTTAACAACTCTAAAGGGCACGTGTCAACTTGTAGAAAACTGTCAGCTATGCAAATGGTTCTTGGCTAATAACAATTCAAATGAGTTTTGTCTGGGAGAGATGCAAATGATTCTGTCATAGACCCAGAGGTCCAGCTTTGTTCCTCAGGAGGACACTGGCCGGCCTGGACCTGACCCAGCCGCTCGCCCGGAGCTCCCCACTCTCCCCAGTTCTCCTTGAACCAGCTGACCCCGCAGCCGGCTCCCCACCGCTCCCTGCCTGGACCACGGGCAGCACCCGTGACCAGCCCTGGAGTCGTAGCTGCTGTGTTGATGGGCTCCGGCTCCAGCGACCGGACATGGCAGCTCTAGTTTCCAAACAGCCCTTCAGAGAGGGGCGACCACCCCCGCTCTTCCGAGGAGGGAACTGAGGCTTGGGGCTGAGCAGCTTGTCCAGTCCACCAGCTGGTAAGTGGCAGCGGCAGACTCTGGCGCAGCGCGATCGGTGCCCTGGGCACAGCGTGGACCCCTCCCTGCACTGCCTGGGGCGGCCAAGGCCCAAAGCCTGAACCCAAGGCCCTGGGCTGCTGGCTTGTGACCCTCAGGAGCACTGGCCAGTGAGTCCCAGGCACGCTCCGCTTCCCGCACCCGCCGCCCTGAGAAACAGTAGTTCTCTCCCCTGCCCGGCCAGCGGCCACTGGACCCCACCCCCCTGCTTTGGGCTGCCCGAGAGCTGCCCCCCCAGGGCTTAATTCACCACCCTGCAGAGCTCGAAAGGCAGAGTGTGGGTGGAAAAAACCCCAGGGAGGGGGTGTGACGGGAGGAGAGACGGGAATAGGAAGTGATGTCTGCCCGAGAAAGGGGAACACTCCCCAGTGGCAGGGGCGGCCGTGCATGCCCCTCCCCCCACTGCCCAGCAGACAGGTGGGCGCCAGGCCCAAGGGGGTGGGGTCTGTTCCCAGCCAGCAGAGGGATGGGAGGAGCTGGCGGCAGCAATTTCTGGGCCCAGTGGCTGGACCAGGAAGGAGGCCCTGCTCCCCGCCAGGCCAGGCTGCTCCCTGCAAGCAAGCCTGCTAAATCCCCCACCCCTCCCCAAATTCCAGGACAGCGCTTCATAGCCGCCACCTTGCAGATGGGGCCAGGAAATCAGGCTTCTGGAAGGTTCCATTCTCACACCATGGGACGCTCTGGCAATCCGTCCTGCCCTCCGGAGCCCTCACCCAGACCCTCCCCTCCTGCCTCAAGGGGGTGAGGCGTGGGGAGAGAGGGAGGGGGCGGGGCAGTGCTGGCAGGGGCCCTCAGAGTCCAGGGCCCGAAGCTTCATGCATAAAACAGGAGGGACCTTTCCTCCGCACCTCATCAAACCTCCCGGCCCCAAATTGCAAATGAAGGGCCCCAGTGAAGTCATTTCCCTTGCAAATGAGGCCGGCGGCTGCCTTCCTCTTTAGAGGCCCCTCAGCACGCGCCTCGCCGGCCTCTGCTGGCTGACCCGGGCAGCTACTGGGCACATTTCAATTAGCTTGATGAGTCCCCGGGAAACAGCTGCGGCCGCAGTGGGCACTTCCTGGCCGAGCCCCTGCCCCGGCCAAGCCCTGGGATTTGGGGGGCCCTCCCCCAAAGGAGTTAGCACATTTTCTCGGCGTGTGCCCTCTCCTGGGCCTGCTGCTGAGCAACCTGCCGCTTGGAAGCGACTGGGGGTCCTGAGCCGGGGCTCACACCCGATCTGAAGCAAGACCCAGGAGGGCGCTGTTTCCACCCCTGTGGGTGCCCCAGAGTGACCAACAGGGAAGCCTGGCCTCTCCTCACTGCCCGCACCATCCCCGCTGGCCCAGGTGCCCAGCCGGGTCCAGAGCAGCAGCTCCCCCTGTGGGGGTTTGGGGGGCCACCAGCTGGGCCGAGCTGGGAGCTGCCTGAGGGCAGGGCTAGGTCCGTCTCCCCTCACAGCCCCTGGTACCTGAGGGACTCAACACACCTCTCCCTGCACCCGCACCCCCTTCCTTACCACGTCCCCCCACCCCCCGCGGGGGGGCCCCTCCAGAGAATTCCAGCCTGGCTGGGCACAGGCGCTGGGCTGGCTCTCAGGTTCACCCCACCCCCCCAGACTCCCCTCTGCCCACCCCACCCCGCGGGTTAAGGAGCCCCCTTGAGGTTGCTTTCACATTTTCATTAATTTCTTTTTTTTTTTTTTTAAAGATTTATTTTTTATTTTTACATACAAGCTGGGGTACAGGCCAGAGGCGTGGGGCGGCGAGAGGGTTCACCAGAGACAGAGCGGGGAGCAGAACAGGCAGATCAGAAATACACTGCTGAGGGGAGCAGCGGGCGAGGCAGGAGAGGTCTGCCGCGCCATGTGGGATTCTCCCTGGCCGGGTGTCGAACTCGCGTCGCCGCTGCCGACAGCTCCACAGCGCAGCGCTTAACCGCTGCGCCACCAGGGAGGGCCCTTCATTAATTTCTAATGAATAATTAAAACCAGGAAGTTAATACTTTCACCCCAAACCTGAGCTGCAGCGGGAGGGCCTCCTGGCCTCACCCCGAGGCTCTCGGCACCGAGGGGGCCTCTCCGGGGCGGCGCCAGCTGTGCACCCTCTCACCCCCTTTACGCGATGGGGGCCTGGGGTGGGGAACGGGTAGGTGGGTGGGCGACTAGGACAAGACACCTTTTTTGAAAGCCTCCAAAATCAGGGTTTGCTCCCACCACTTTCTGGCTACAACAAGTTCATCTCGTATCAAAATGAAATGACGATTTCAGCACCCCCAGAGCCGGGTGCTGGCCGGGAGGGCTGCTCCCACTGCTTCCTGCTCAAGGCCGGACCCCGAGTCCAGGCCTTTCCCGGCCGGCTCCCAGAGGTCATCCCGGCCCCACCCAGGGCCCTGGGCCTGTTTCTCAGGGAGGGGCGCAGAGGGGTGTGGCCTGCAGCCCTCACCTGGGGGACGGCCAGAGGCAGCGCCAGCTAGGGAGGGCACCCTGCAAGCCCTTGCGCTGTTTCTCCTGCTGCTGGCTGGGACTGGGGGCCTGTGTCACCCCAACACGCGCCCGCTGCGTTCTCCGGATCAGAGGGGTAAGCGCTTCTGATCGTGGAGAAGCCCGAAGAGCCGGCCCGCGGGGAGCGGCAGCCGCCCGGTCCTCAGGTCCTCTCGGGGGACAGGCAGCCGCCCCGGGAGCGGCCCCGGGCTCTGGTGCACCCGGTTCATTCCAGCCTTTCCCCTAGAAGGGGAAGCAGGGGAACCCTGAGTCAGCCGCGACTGGCAGCCTCACCGAGCGGGTTTTCCCAGGGGGCTCGACGGGAAAAGAACGCAGCTGTGCAGACATCAGCCCTGCGCGGGGAGCCCCTGGGAGGCCGCCCCAAGGGGCGCTGCCGCCCTGCCCGGGTGGGAGACGCCGAGGGAGGGGGGCCCAGACTCCGCCTGTCCTGACCTAGGCCTGGGACTCCCTACACAGCAGGCCGCCCCCTCCCACCACCCCCTTCCCTCTCCTGCCACCATTTTCTCCTCGGCAGAGAGCAAACACTCACGGCCGATCCGCCGCCAGCTGCAGACACCTCAGGAGGGCCGCCCCTTCTTCAGTGCACCCCGTGCTGCTGTGCACCCACATCTCCAGGACGGTGTAGCTTCTCAAACACTTGCTGCGGGCGGGGCCCTGTCACCACTGCGGTCCGGGAAGGACCCCGGGGCCAGGCCCAGGAAGGAGACTCCTCCCTGCCGACTCAGCAGCACCCAGGGCGAGCTTAGCCCCAGGGGCCAGGTCCTGCTGCTCCGAGGAGGGCCCCGCTAGGCCCTCTGTCCACTGCTGGACCAGCTCTCAGACTTGATCCGGGGTCCCCAATCTTTGAGGGCCCACCCCCGAGGTGCTTCCCACACTTTTCAGCTGTACCGCTAGTCCCAGGACAAGACCCTGTCTGCAAACCTGGGACCAGGGAGAGGTGTGGCTTCATTTATAATTGCCAACGCGAGCTTGCAACGCCCTTCGGCCCTTCGGCAGCGGGCGCAGGGCCAGGCAGTGGCTGCTAACCCCGGGCCGAAGAGAACTCTCGGTCGGGGCACACCGCAGAGGGAGCTGACACACACGTTTCCGCAGGAGGGCGGCCAGCCAGAAAGTCCGCAGATGGGGTGACTCCAGTTCTGTGACGTCCTGGCCAGGTGACAGGAGCCACAGGGCAGTGGAATTCCTCTGCGTGACCCCGTAAGGGGCCCACATCACTGTGCGAGTGTCCAAACCCACGGGGTTCCCAGCACCAGAACAGGCCCTCCTGGGACACCCCTGGGGGACGGGCCGCGTCGGTGCAGGTCCGTCAGCTGTGACCTCTCTCTGGCAGGGGTGTCCTGGGGGGTGCATGTGGGGGCAAGGGGCCGATGGGAAATCTCTGTAGCTTCTGCTCAGTTTTGCTGTGAACCTGAAACTGATTTAAACAGTCATTTAAGAAAAGGGGCTCAGGGCCTCCCTGGGGGCGCAGGGGTTAAGTCTCAGCCTACGAAGCTGTCCGCAGCCACTGCAGCACGAGTTCGATCCCCGGCCAGGGAGCCTCCCACAGGGCGCAGCAGACCTCTCCTGTCCCCCTGCTGCTCCCCTCAGCAGTGGATCTCAGTGGATCTGCCTGTTCTGCTCCCCACTCTGTCTCTGGGGATTCCTCTCACCCCCCCATCCCCCACCCCCCTCACCCCCCACACCTCTGGCCTACACTCCAGCTCTTGTACGCATAAATAAATCTTAACACTTTGTGAGGTGGTGCCCTTTAAATTTCCCAGCCCTTGGGGCCGGCCATTTTCTGTGCCACCACATGAATGGTAGAAGCATTCAATAAAACACACACAACTCCTGAACTACTGGATATTAAAAAAAACTGTAATATCTCTCATAAAACACCTTACACTTTCACCAAGACAATGTGTAAAGCTTCTAGACTGAGTACGACCAAAGAAACAGCTCCTAATAGTTCCAAATAAATCCACCGTGGCGTGAAAAACTGGAGACTAGATGAACACGTATTAATACGTGAGCGGCCACCTGATACTGGTGACAAAAACACGCATTAATACGTGAGCAGACCACAGAGTGTTAAAAAAAAAAAAAAAGAGGCTCAATTCCTAAAAGCAGGCCTTGTCCAGGTCTGCACCATTCACAAAACCCAGCAAATAACCGCTCAGTTGCTCTCTTCCTAGCAGAGACAGAGGTAAACAGAGACAGAGACGAGACCGAGGCCAGAGGCGGAAAGGCACTGGCCTTGTGGCTGTCCTGGGCCCTTTGGGCCTCCATCTGTAAAGTGAGGGGCGGGAGGACTTCTGGTGTCCAGCCAGCTGAGGCCTGTGACTTTGCTCTGTGGAGCAGGGTCGGCTGTACGGGCCTTCCGTGCTAGAACAGAACAAAGCCACTGTGCCTGCAGGTACCGGTGGGCTCGGTAAATTCCTGCTGGCCCCTGCTTCTCGCAGTGGCGGGCAAGGTCCCCAGGGAGCTCGTTGAAGACTCAAGTTGCCAGGAGTCCTGGCAACCTGATCGAGTCAACAGCCCGATCTCAGTAAGCTGACTCGGTGCCCAGAGGCCCAAATCTGCAAAGCGCTGGCCTGTAAGTGCCCCCCGGGCGCTGCTGACCCCACGCGGATGGGCCATCCTATAGGACATCAGTCTCTGGGAGCTACATGCCCTGCCCCCCCCCCGACCCCCACCCCTGCTAGAAGGAAGCCCCTGAGAGTGGAGCGTCTCAAACACAGGAACACAAGAGGCCTCAAATGTACCATGTGGCCCAGGTGTCACGCTGGGTGTGTGTGTGTGTGTAGGGGGGTCACCTTACCCCGTTATTTGGTCCTACAGCAACTTCGAAAGTTCCCCCCCTTTATAGCCAGTCCCTCTTCACTGCTTTCAAGCTGTGTGATTATGGGCAAGTTACGTAAACCCTCTTAGCTCGTTTTCTCAGTGATACAATGCAGGTATAATAGCACCCACCTGCTGGAAGATGGCAGACGCGCCGCCAACTCTCAGCCGGAGCCCAGGCACAGCACCAGCCTGTAGGTGGCAGCTAGTGCCACCGGGTGCTCAGGCTCTCATCACAGTGCATCCCCTGCTCTCCGGCCACCCCCACGCAGCCAACAATGTAGCTCCCAGAGATTAACGTCCTACAGGGTGGCCCCCAAATAAGCCATCCAGCCAGTGTCAGCAGCGCCCAGCTGGACACTGTTCCAGGCCAGCGCTTTGCAGGTTTGGGCATCTGAGTCACCGAGTCTGGGCGGACAGTCGCTCTGCTGGTCACAGGGTCCCTGGAGTCCAGGGCCTCGGCAGCTGGGGGGGACCCAGGGGTCTTGGGCAGAGACGCAGAGAGGCCGGCTCTGCAGACCTGAATTCTGCCCCGCCCCCGGCGCTGCCGGGCGACATGGAGCAGGGACACACTCACACCCCCACGCCCCCTGGACAGACGAGAGGCAGCACAGCTCTCCCTTGCACCACGTCCCAATAAAATATTTATTATTTCAAGAAATAAATCTTTAAAAAAAGAGAGAGAAAAGAGTGTCTCTATTGCTTTCCCCGGACAGGTCAGGTCCTTGGTGACCGCTGAGTTTCTGCAGCCTTGGGGGGCCGCCCAAGTCAAGAGAGGGCTCCCGGGTGGGGGGCATCACCTTCAGCTCACAGCAGGGCCAGCCCCCTCCCAGCCCTCAGGGCCCTGGCTGCCTGGTGGCAAGGGGGGCAGCCTAGGCGGGTGGGGGTGGCTGCCGGGGAGGGAGTGGATTTAGGAGCTGGGGGCGGGGCGGCAGTGTCCCTGCAGGACAGGGCTGGGCTGGGGGAGGGCACGGTCCAGGGGCCGGGCAGGCATAGAGATGGATGGTTGGATCCAGAGGTGGTCTGAGGTTGGAGGAAGCTGGGGGTGGGGACACAGCAGCACTGATGGGGGGGGACCCTGGGGCGAGCAGGCCGGGGCAGCCAGGAGCAGGGCTGGGTGCGGCGTGGGGCTGAAACTCCATC
>PVIJ01015332.1:0-36887 GCA_004024925.1 Scalopus aquaticus
CTTTGGGTAAATTCCCAAAAGTGGGATTGCTGGGTCGTATGGAAGCTCCATGTTTAGCAGTCTGAGGAATCGCCATACAGCCTTCCATAGTGGTTGGACCAGTTCACATTCCCACCAGCAGTGTAGAAGAGTTCCTTTTTCTCCACATCCTTTCCAGCATTTGTTATTGCCTGCATTTTTAATGTGTGCCATCCTCACTTCTGGGATGATTTTAGACTTGAGTCTATTTAGAAACATGTGATAAGTCTTGGTAAGACCTGAAAGTGAGTATAATATTTTTCGTTCTATGAAAACAAAATGAAATAATTTTAAATCTGGGAGAAATTTTATTTTGGCATAGTAAATTGAAGGGAAAATGTGTATTCATGAATTCCTTAATCTAATTGGAAGGATACCCACAGGTTTTATTGATTAGGCATTTAGCAATAACTCTGTTGCCTTAATTAGTTCTCTTATAATTACATGGAGGTTAATTTTCACTCTGAGTATAAAAATCACAGAAATCAATAAAAATATTTATTGAGTGTCTATTCAATGTGAATTATTGTGAAATGAGAATTGGAAAATAATCTAGTGAGGTCATCACACTTGTCTTCCATTCAAGAATACTGTTACTAGTCTTTTCCAATATTTCTTCCAGAAACTTGTCTTATTTTGACTATCTTATTCCTAATTCATAGATTCTGCCAAAAACTATACTCCTTGTTCCAGATGAGCAGGCCAATTATTTTTCCCCCACTTGCAAAATCCTCTTGTTCTTGCCCTCAAAACCTCTGTCACATTGGCATCCATACCCTTAGCAAATAATAGAACAAATAAATTAGCAAATACCACTAGCCAAAAAAATACATTGTTTTTGCCTATCCAGCTCCATCCCCTATTCTGATGGTAGCTCTTTGGTTTTCCTTTCGAGACTGTCCATGTCATTCTCAGTCACAGAGTATAGTGGGTCCCGCACCAGTCACTGGCTTCAGTAAAGGTCCCATAACCTAAGCAAAATGAATTTAACCTGTCCATCATGATTAGCTTAGGGGTGGGGGCATGACTGAGTCAGTGAGAATGCTTACCCTAAGATCTAAGTTTGCATTGGCTGGAAGGTACTATGTGAGTAAAACCTGTCTGTGAGTGAGGCCAACACAGAGGAAAGCAGAGATGAGGAAGGGGAGAAGGAAATTACATCATTTAAGCCTTTGATTGGGACTAGACTCCCTCCTGGTTTTTATGTATGAACCAATAAACAGCCATTTTGAAAGAGCAAGTTTGAGTTGGGCTTCAGTAGCGACAACTGAAAAATGCACGAGGAATGCATATATCCACCTGCACAAGGGCATCCACGGGGAGGAAGAAGCAGCACTATTCTTTGTGTAGCGTTCTTGTCCTTGTCGTCTAGTTTGACCCTTGCCATTTATGTCATTTACCTCTAACAAATGACCTTGCCTTTGGCATCTTTATTGTGGTTCTAAGGGGAAGTTAACTTGGAAAAGCCCTTTTATGTTTTAAACCTGAGCTATCTTTCCTTGTATTAAATAAATTGGAGACCTGCCTGTACCACCTACAATGAGGAGTGGTGCAGGAGATATATTTGCATGAGATCATTGGATCATGGGATTTTATTCAGTAGTGCTTCTAAAGTTATCTGTCACGTTACTTTGTTCCTATAGTTCACTGAATCTTGACAGCTGTCAGGAAAGACTTGATACAGTGACATTACAATTAATATGCCTGCAAAGAGACTAGGAAGATGTTGGTTGCTTCCTAGTACATGAACTCATCTTTTTCCACCAAACACTAACTTTTCTGTTTGGAAAGTGCACGGAAACATGACAGAATACAAGGGCCTCAGAGGAGATTTTGATGAGGAATTTTGTCTGGCTTGCTCACTTATACCAGTGAATCTCGTAGAGTTCTGCTGTTTTCATGGAGCTTTTTACCAGACAGACTGGCACTATCAGGTTCCATAGTTAGAGGCTCACCTGGCTCACCTGGAACAGTGTTCCTTCCCTGCAGGGCCTTCATTCTAGGCTGCGATTATGCATTGGGCATTTTTTGATGAGTGCTTACCTTACCTGCACCTTTATGCTGTTAGCTCCATGAAACTGAGCCACCTTTGAATCTGTAGTATCAGCAGGGTGTCTGGCATAAGATGGCATCGCATGAGCATTTGTTGAAATAATGAATATATAAAAGAATAATAGAACCATAAGGGCATGAAGTTACATTTCAGGAGATGGACTGAAGAGAACCAATTTGTAAAAGATAGGAAGGCCAGGGAGCAGAGTACACATGGAGGGCATAACAAATTTCACATATAGAGAAAGAGCAAGCATTCCATCCACAGGCCTTCTTAGGTCTTGTCTTCCAAACAGTGGGGGCCACCTCACAGTAAAAACTCAATAAGGTCATTGTGCCTGTGCTCCTCTTAAAATGGGCAGGGGTTGCTTCATGGAAGGGCTTGCTGAAAAGGGTAACGATAGAAGAGAAGTTCAGAGATTCATACATCTTGTCTTGAAAGGTCACCTTGTAAAGCCCCCAGCCTTCATATAGGGAAATTTGTATGTATAGATATGGCATCCAGAGGGGTCTGGTGACCTACACCAAGTTCTATAGAAAATGGTTTGCATCTGTTTGAAAACACCAGTTTTGACTCTTCCCAGAGTACAGTTAGGCTGTTCCCTGTTAGCTGAGAGATGATCATCCAAACTGCTTGAAACTTCTTGTCAAATGACTTAGATAAGAATGGAGTAAATCATATATGGCCACACTGGGGGAGTTTCCCACTGGCATGTGGTAGTTCTCAGAGCGGGTGTGGGCTAAGTATGGGGAAAAGTGTGGAAGTATAATAATCATGAAGGGCACTTCAGGTTCCCTCTTGAATGAATGACAATAGCAACACCACAAAACATAGACATCCCTATTTCCTTTGACTCAGTGAAGGAAGCTCAGTTCACATATGTCATTCACGGCATGGCTTGACTTGGTAGTTTCAGCACTATGGTGATGGAAATTTCTCTGGATCAGCTCCTGCCTGCCAGGTGGGTGTTTACAAAGTGAGGTCTTTGCCTTCCAAAGCCACCTTCATCTCACCTTGCCATGAAAGAACACAGGTAGTTGCAGGAAGGACACATGCTTCCCCACCTGAGTGCATCCTAAATAGAAAGCCATGTCCAAATGGAGCAGAGCAGCATCAGCACCACAGTGTTGCAAAGGCAGTGAGGAACTGAGACTCTTTCTAGTCGGATTGTCGAAGATCCACAGAGGCTCTTGGAGACCCACCTTCCCATTTAACTCCAAGGCAATGCAGACTCGGAAAGCTGTCTCCCAAAGGACACAGCAATCCAAGAAGTTCTGAGACTGTCAGGACTCATTAGATTGTGTGAGCCATCAAGGGGAAGCTTTGCTATCGGGTACTCCTGCTTCATTTCTTCATATCTGGAGCCACAGGTTGCACACAGAATGCACCTTTGATACTGTGGTAGCTGGTGGAGGCAAATGTATTTAGTGGCATGTCTTGAGGGCACTGAGATGAGGCAGGGCTAAACTGCAGCTAATTAGGGATGACTTCATCAAAGTCCAAATAGAGAGCAGGCGGGATGAGCAGAGGCAGGAGAGAGCTACAAGTCTAGCTTTTAAGGTGGGGTGGGTGACGGCTAGAGGGTGGAGGGAAATCTTCTTTTACTACCTGGAATGCACAGCCAATCAACAAGTGCTTTTTTTTTTTTTAAAGATTTATTTATTTATACATACAAGCTGGGGTACAGGGCAGAGGCGTGAGGCGGCGAGAGGGTTCACCAGAGACAGAGTGGGGCGCAGAACAGGCAGATCAGAAATACACTGCTGAGGGGAGCAGCGGGCGAGGCAGGAGAGGTCTGCCCCACCATGTGGGATTCTCCCTGGCTGGGCATGGAACCCGCATTGTGCGCTGCCGACAGCTCCACAGCGCAGCGCTCAACCGCTGCGCCACCAGAGAGGCCCCAACAAGTACTTTTTAATAAACAATGAATGTTAACATTCTTGCTTGAACAGTCAGAGGAATTGTTCAGTACCCACCCCTCTACCAGGCCATGATGGGATGAGATCAGGCAAGAGGAAGCAATGGTGGTGGCTGTTTCTCTGAGAAAGGCAGCTTTTTTGCAATTCTGTATTTGAGATTGTTCATACCAAGAAAACTGCGAGAATGTGTTCCCCCTCATCTGCGCCTTCCAACTACAGATTAAGGGGTCTATTTATCCCTTCTAGACTTGTACTTCCTATGCTCTAAAATGCCTTTAAACTACCTGGGATGTTATTAAAATACAGATCCTGATAAGTGTTAGGGCAGTGCCCAAGATTTGACATGGCTAACGAGCACGAGAACCACACTGAGTAGCCAGATTTTGGGCCAGTAGTTTCCAAACTTTGCTCTACATTGAAATCACCTGGGAAGCATGTTGAAGTACAAATTCGAATTCAACAGGTCTGGGATGGGACTGAAGATTCTGCATTTCTGTCAAGTAACCCCGTAGTTCCACAGGAGTTACCTTAAGCAGCAAAGTCTTAAACTGCTAGATCTAAGTCTTAGTGTTCCTGAGAATCACCTGCAAGTTAATAAAAATGCAGATTCCTGAATTCCACCCCCAGAATGTCTAATAAGCTCCTTCAAGGAAAGTCTGGCAATGCAAATCTTGAGATTTTTTATTTTGATGAAATATTCAGTGACAGTTATAATTAAGGGAAGAAAAAAACTCACATTGGATTTTTTTTCACTTTTAAAAATTATCATCATATTTTTTACATTATTGTGTATTCCCCTTAGGTTACCCACCACCAATAAACCCGTGAACTAGCAGTCTAGTTTCATTTTTCTACATGTAGTCGTCCAGTTTTCCCAGAGTCCCTTGTGCTCTTCTCTACCCCTTTTTGAGCCCTTATCCTCCCCCTCCCTTGCTGGATGTCTCTCTCTCTTGTTTGGTTCACCTATATTCAGGTTATAAGTCAAACCATTTGATATTTTTCTCTTTCTTTCTGGCTTCTTTCACTGAGCATTATCCCTTCTAGCTCCATCCATATTGCTGCGAATTGCATATGTTTATTTTTTTTTAATGCTGAATAGTATTCCATTGTGTATATATAACACATCTTCTTGATCCAATCATCTATTTTGGTTCATCTGGGTTGTTTCCATATTTTAGCTATTGTAAACAATGCTGCAATAAACATACAGGTGCATGTCTCTTTTTGGATTAATGTTTTTGTGTCCATTTGGGTAGATTCCCAGAAGTGGTACTAATGGGTCATATGGAGGCTCCATTTTTAGCAATTGGAGGAACCGCCATAAAGCTTTCCACAGTGGTTGGACCAGTTTGCATTCCCACCAGCAGTGTAGAAGAGTTCCTTTTTCTCCACATCCTCGCCAACATTTGTTTTTCCCTGATTTTTTAATAAGTGCCTTTCTTGCTGGTGTAAAGTGGCATCTCATTGTGTTTTTTATTTGCATTTCCCTGATTATGAGGGATGTTGAACATTTTTTCATATGCCTATTGGCCATTTGCATTTCTTCTTTAGAGAAGTGTCTTTTAAGTTCTTCTGCCCATTTTTTGACTGGATTTTTTGCTTTGTTTTTGTCGAGTCGTGTGAGTTCTTTGTAGATTTTTGTCATCAGTCCCTTGTCTGTTGTTTGGAGTGCAAAAAATTTTTCCCAGTCTGTAGACTGTTTCTTTGTTTTGATTAATGTTTCTTTTGATGTACAGAAACTTTTTAGTTTGTTGTAATCCCAGCTATTTATCTTTTCCTTCACTATCCTTTGCTTTCGGGGGATGTGTCTTTAAAAATGTTACGAAGGTGGATGTCATATATTGTTTTGCCTATGTTTTCTGGTCATATCTTATGTCCTAGTCTCTTATCCATTTTGAATTGATTTTCGTGCATGGTGTGAGGTAGCAGTCTAGTTTCATTTTTCTACATGTAGTCGTCCAGTTTTCCCAGGACCATTTGTTGAACAAACCATCCTTGTTCCACTGAATATTCTTTGCACCTTTATCAAAGATTAATTGTCCATATATATGTGGGTTAATTTCTGGGTTCTCTATTCGATTCCATTGATCTGTGTGTCTATTTTTGTTCCAGTACCATGCAGTCTTATTACGGCTTTGTAGTACAGTTTGAAGTCTGGGAGGGTGATACCTCCATTCTCCTTTTTGACCAGGAGGGCTTTGGTTATTTGAGGTTTTTTGTGATTCCAAATGAACTTCATCAGTTCTATCTCTTTGAAGTATGTCACTGAGATTTTTATTGGAATCGCATTGAATCTATAAATTACTTTCGGTAGTATGGCCATTTTGATAGTGTTAATTCTTCCGATCCATGAGCAGGGGATGTCTTTCCATTTCTTTGTGGTCTTCTTCTATCTCTTTTAATAATATCTTATAGTTTTCTTTGTATAGATCTTTCGCTTCTTTTGTTAGATTTATTCCCAGGTATTTGATTTTTTTTCTTTCAATTGTAAAAGGGGTGGTTTTCTTGATTTTTCTCTTCTTCAGATTGATTATTTGCATATAGGAAGGCTACTGACTTTTGTGTGGTAACGCTGTATTCTGCTACTTTACTAAATTGGTTGATTATTTTGATTATTGGTTGATTATTTTGATTACTAATTGGTTGATTATTTTGATTATTTTTTCTGTGCAGTTTTCAGGGTTCTCTATATTATCATGTCATCAGCAAATAGTGAAAGCTTTACGTCTTCTTTCCCTATCCGGATTCCTTGTATGCCTTTCTCTTGTCTTATTGCTCTGGCTAGGACATCCAGTATTGTATTGAAGAGCAGTGGTGACAGTGGACATCCTTGTCTTAATCCAGATTTCAGGGGAAAGGCTTTCAGCTTTTCTCCATATTTTCAGCTGTGGGTTTGTCATATATGGCCTTTATCATGTTGAGGTATGTTCCTTCTATCCCGAGAATTTTGAGGACTTTCATCATAAATGGGTGTTGGACTTTGTTGAGTGCTTTCTCAGCATTTATTGATATGATCATGTGGTTTTTATTTTTGTTGTTGTTGATGTGTTGTATTATATTAATTGATTTTCTGAGGTTGAACCATCCTTGTGCTCCTGGAATAAATCCCACCTGGTCATGGTGAATTATCTTTTTGATGCATTGTTGGAGTCTATTAGCTAAAATTTTATTGAGGATTTTTGCATCACTGTTTGTTAGAGATATTGGCCTGTAGTTTTCTTTTTTGTATTGTCCTTGTTTGGTTTTGGTGTTAGTGTAATGTTGGCTTCATAAAACGTATTTGGTAGTATTCCTTCCTTCTCGATTTTTTGAGTTTGTGTAAGACAGGCACTAGTTCATTTCTGAATGTTTGGTAGAATTCATTTGTGAAACCATCTGGTCCTGGGCTTTTGTTTTGGGGGAGGGTTTTGATTACTCTTTCAATTTCACTGCTTGTAATTTGTCTGTTTGGGTCTTCTATTTCTTCTTGATCTAGCTTAGGATGTTTGTATAGTTCTAGAAATTTGTCCATCTCTTCTAGGTTGTTGAACTTGTTTGCATATAACTGTTCATAGTAGTATCTGATTATTCTTTTGATTTCTGCTGTGTCTGTTGTAATTTCTCCTCTTTCATTTATGATTCTATTTATTTGTGCTTTTTCCTGTTTTTTTCTTTGTGAGCTTGGCTAGAGGTTTGTCTGTCTTGTTTATTCTTTCAAAGAACCAGCTTTCAGTTTCGTTGATCTTTTGGATTGTTTTTTTTTAAACTTCTATTTCATTTATTTCTGCTTTGATTTTTATTATTTCCTTTCTTCTGCTGGCTTTGGGTTCTTTTGTTGTTGTTTTTCCAGTTCTTTGAGGTGGGATATTAGGGGGTTTTTTTGAGCTCCTTCTTGTTTGTTGATGTGAGCCTGTATTGCTATGTATTTTCCTCTTATAACTGCTTTTGCTGTGTCCAAAACATTCTGGAAGGTTGTGTCCTGGTCGTCATTTGTCTCAAGATACTTTTTAATTTCTTCTTTGATTTCCTCATTGGTACACTGGTCTTCCAATAGAGTGGGTTTCAATCTCCATGAGGTAGAAGGGTTCCTTGTTTTCTTTTCATGGTTTATTTCCAGTTTGATGCCTTTATGGTCAGAGAGGATAGAAGATATGATTTTGACCTTGATATATCTGTTGATGTTTGTCTTGTGTCCCAATATGTGATCTATACTGGAGAATGTTCTGTGCACACTTGAGAAGAATGTGTACTCAGATTTTTTTAGGTGCATTGTCCTATATATGTCTGTTAAACCCAACGAGATCTAGGTCTTTATTTAAGGCTTTTGTGTCCTTGTTTATATTTTGTCTCATTGCTCTGTCCATTTGTGAGAGTGGAGTATTGAAGTCTCCACTATGTATGTATTTTCTCTAATGTCTTTTTTCAGAGATGTTAATAGTTGTCTGATATATTTTGGTGCTCCTTCATTTGGTGTGTATATGTTGATGAGTGTTATGTCTTCTTGATAAATTGTTCCTTTAATCAAAATGTAATGACCCTCTATGTCTCTTTTTACTTTTTTAAGTTTGAAGTCTGTTTTATCTGATATAAGTATAGCTGTTCCTGCCTTCTTTTGGGTCCGTTTGCCTGTAGAATTGTTTTCCAATCTTTTACTTTCAATCTGTGTTTATCTTTTGTAGTTAGATGTGTTTCCTGTAGGCAGCAGAAGGTTGGATTCTGTTTTTTAATCCAGTCTGCTACTCTGTGTCTTTTTATTGATGAGTTTAATCCATTTACATTCAAAGTTAATATTGATATGCTGACGTCCATATTAGTCATTTTGTTGGCCTTTTTGTGATTTTATTCCTTCCCTATTTCTGTTCTATCTGTTCATGCTTCTGTTGGTTTTGACTTTAGGGTGTCTTGTAGTATTTTTTGTGTGGGGGTTTAGTAGTGGTGAATTTCTGGAGATTTTGTCTGAAAAGGTTTTTATTTTTCCTTCATAGAGGTGGAGAGCTTTGCGGGGTAGAGTATTCTTGGTTGGAATTTGTTCACGTGGAGTTTGTTAAATATGTCAGAGCATTCTCTTCTAGCCCATAATGTTTCCTCAGAGAAGTCCGTTGTCTTCCTGATAGGTTTTCCTTTGTAGGTTATCTGTTTCTTCATCCTCATCATTTTCATGATTTTTTTCCTTGTCTTGAAACTTTGGAAGTCTTACTATTATATGTCTTGGTGTATTTTTCTTTTTGTTATGATAATTTGGTGATCTAGCTTCCTGCAACTCTATTTTCATATCCTTCTTTACATTTGGCAAGTTCTCTTCGATTATCACCTTGAATAACATCTCCTTTCGGTTCCTTGGTCTCTCTCCTCACCTTCTGGGACTCCTATGACTCTTATATTTCCTTTCCTCGTGGTCTCTGATATTCCTCTGATTGCTTCTTCATTCTTTTTTCTTTGTACTTCTCCTTCTTTCTCTTTTTTGGTCCTTTTTGTATCTATATCTTAGAGAGTACTAATTTGTCCCTCCATTTCATCAATTCTATTTTTGTTGCTTTTTCCAGAGTTCTTTAGGTCCGCCAATGATCTTATAATCTCCTGAATTTCTTTCATTTCCTTCTCTAGGGTCTCAATTCTATTGCTCTGATCATTAATTATTTTTCTCTTATCATTCTTTTCCTTTTCGTTTTCTATATGTTTTTTTAATCATGAACATTTTAAATTCTTTATCTGGCATGGAGAAAAGCTCTTCTGTGTCATTGTTGTGTTCTGATGGCTGATTTTCTTTTTGTGTCATGACCTTTCCTTGTGGACTTGCTTGGTTATTTGTGGTTTTTCTTCTCTCTTTTTTGTCTTCTGATTTGTTCTACCCCTTGGGACACTGTGCTACTAATGTTGGCATGCATTTCTTCAGTGTGCTTCTTCTGGACTGTCTGAAACGTTTGAAACTGGTGGTCCAACCATGTCCACCCCTATTACTCCAGAGTTCCACAGTCCTTCTGGGGTGCTGTCTTACTGCTCCAGGTACCAAGGGTCACTTCTACCCGCTGTGATAGCTGCGTGCTGGCCTGTTGTTCTGTAGATACGGGCACCTGGGAGTCCACTCCTGCCCCATGTGTGTGCTACCCTTTGGCTGTTTCTATCGCTGAGGGTGGATGGGGGTGTCTGCTCCCTTCCTGCCAGTGAGCGTGCTTAGTCGCTGTTTCGTGCCACGCCTGGTGCCTGGTCACTGCTTCTAGCATCTGGTGTCGGGCTCCACTCATTCCTTGCACTCCTGCAGCACAAACAGTTCCAGCCCTGGGGGCCCTCCTGCTGTTGAAGTGTGCTGTGCAAGATGGTTCCTTCTCCAATGGCGCTGGAAGTCTTACTCCCCAAGCTCACCTGGGGGCCCAGCCAGAGCAGCAGCCAGAGGTGTGGAATTCGTTGTTCAGTCCCTAAAAACTCCTGGGCAGAGGCCTGGAGGCTAATTTGCTCCCAGCAGCTCCTCTCCAGTCCTTGCGCTCACCCTCCCGCAGTTCTCACATTGGATTTTTAAAAAGCTTTTTATCTTACGCTACATTGTGACAATTTTTGCCTGCTTATATTTTTAACAGTTTTTATTAGAGTCTAGAGGAAACCTGTTACTCAAATAATCACGAGAAAGTTGTCATTGGATGACATTATTGACAATCATCGCACTATCAGTTGCAGGAAGCAGATAACCTCAGCAGGGCAGTTGAAACCAAGCTGTATACTTGGTCAAAAAAACCTGAGTAATGTAATTCTGAATTCTCAACCTTTTGAGTCACAATTTTGCAAGGAGAGTCTATGAGTTATTTGGGGGTATGGCAAAGATTGGGAGTCTTCCATATCTTTGGTGGAAAATTCCCCCAAATAACATGTCTAGGAAACAAGAATCTGCATTTGTACAAATGGTTTATTTGCTTCTTGGACACAATTTGAGAAACACTGCTAGGAAGAGGTCATTGTGTGAAATGGTTCAACAATGTTTAGTCTTTTTTAAAAAAAAATATTAACACTATTAATAATAATGTAGTGATTTTCATATCTCATCTGTGAATCTAATGGAGCCACAGATGTGTCTCTGGAATCAAAGGCCAGGAAAGCACTATAGGCCCTCTTTCTTTGTACCTGATCCTGCATCAGAACATCTGAACTTTTACATATATTCATTTATAAAGGAATAGCACATAAGAAATATGTGCTATTTTCAAATAGCACATTTGAAAAGAAAGTATCACTGTTAAGAATCAATTTAAAAAAAGAGCCAATCAAAATAATGCTACTATGAGCAATAACACATTTGAAAGCCTCTGGGCCAAATGGGTGCCTTATAAAGCTCTTCTGTACCATTCTGCCTGCCTTTTCTTTCCAAATTCCTGAAGCTAGGTTATTTTCTTTCTCTAATTATTTTACTTAGGTAACATTGATTTAAACATTTTATAATTTTGGGAATATAGGTTCATTCTTCTTCAAATGTCCATTCCCTCAACATGCCAGCACTATAGCATCAATAACCCTTCATCATAGTTCATTGGGACCCCTCCCTGCTTTGCTCCCCACCTGTTAGTCTCATTTTTGCAGTTCAAATTTATAGGGCTTGTTTTAGTCTTATCTATTTCCTTATATTCTACATATGAGTGAAATCATCTGGGATTGGTCTTTCTCCTTCTGAGGGCTGCTTGAAGTTTCTTCTGCCAAAGTATCCTCGCTACTTAGCATAATCCCTTCCAGTTCTACCTATGTTGTTGCACATGGTGTGATTTAATCTTGTATTTCAATAGCTGAGTAGTATTCCACTTTGTGTATATGTTACATCATCTTCATCCACTCATTGTCTTTGGACACTTAGATTATTTCATGTCTTGTCTATTGTAAACAGTGCTGTAGTAAACATAGGATTTAGTGTTTTTGCATTCATCAGGTAGATTCTAGGGGAAACAGTATGGAGACTTCTCAAATAAATTAAAGACAGACCTATCATATGATCCAGCAGGTCCACTCCTATGTATCTCTCTGAAGCTGTGGTCCTTATGCCTGAGCTTAAGTGGGAGCCCCATTTCCTAGGGAGAAGCAGTGAAGCTTAAGGAAAAGAGAAGAGGTTTTGAAGTCAGACTTAGAATTGAGCTCCAACTGTGTAATTTTTGAACTTGGATTTTAAGCAAACTCTCAGCTCTCAATATCTTCTCTTAGGTGTGAGCGTGGGAGCACTGCCTTTCCTGTTGTCATGAGTCTTCAGCTAATGTAAAGTCACCGTAGTAGCTCCTGTATAGAAGGTTCTCAGTGGGTTCTGGCTTTTTTAAAGTGCTGTTCAAAATTTCTTCTGCCAAAGTGTCCTGTTACTTGGTACAACATCACTAGATGCATATTTAGTTTCAGATTGGAACTTGAAGTTCTTAGTGGGTAAAAGTTGTTTTATGGGATGGCACTTAAAGATATGTAAACTATTTTACAAATGTTTCAACATAAATATCAGAGGGAAAAAATAACTGAAAGCTGAAGAAACTTGAGGAAAGTAATGACATTTGTGGAACTCAGACATCAAATAGAAGGTTGTTTTATATCCTAGGTTTGTAAAAACTTTTGACCCAATTAGTATCAGTTTTTCCCCAGTTATAAAATATGTAGTGCCAATAATAATGTTGTTTCACTTTGATTCACTGTTTTAACTCCTTATAAGGAATCAGCTGTTATCTTACACTAGTAGATTCAAATTACAGGGTAACCTTATTAATATTATTATTATCTAAATTTTATTAAATGCTTAGATGACCAGGCAATATGCTAAGCATTTACACACTAATTTCATTTAAACACTAATGAGTCTCTGCTAGTGGTAGTATTGCCATTCTCATTTTACAGGGGTGGCCACTGAGGCCTGGGAGTGGGGGAGGGGGGATGTAAAGAACTTGCCCAGAGTAACCAAGTAAGTGGCACGGTGGCCAAGAACCCTGGTGGTCTGACTCCAACTACACATTAAAAGATACTGAACGCCAAGCCATCAGTTCCTTTCAGTCAAGATTTAGTCAGAAAATGAAAAACAGACACCACCAACCCAGCAGTGTCTCTCTTTTTTTCTCTGGTTCAACTGTTCTTCCAACTAACAGCAATTCAACTTTCAATGTTTAGACATCTGAAGAAATTCAAGAAAAGCAAAATTGACATTAATTTATTTTGAAGCAGAGGAAAGAGTACTTATGTTTCCAAGACTGAAATCATTTCTCTTAATACACACACACACATGCACACGCACACGCACATGCACACGCACAAATATATTTATTATATAATAGATCTCATCACCCAGTGCTTTCACCAAGTGAATGCCATGTGTCATTGCTTGTAACACCCATGTCCCCCAAGGAGATGTCATTTCCATGGAATCTGAAGCATTTTGAGTTACTTTAATATGATCACTTTGGCAGTTAAGTGGTGAGGCCAGATTTTAACCTTGATAGATTTGATTCTGAAGTTTGTGCTCTGAACCTTTTCATCACACCGTCTTTAGTTTTTGTAAGGGATCTTTATATTTTATCATTTATGTTTTTCTTCATTTGATACTGATTACCTTGAAGCCTCACTATTTTTCCTATTTCCTTTCACTTAACTTATAAAGTCCAATACAAAGTGGTCCAGACAGTAAAGGCTCTGTACGAGTGACTAGTAAGATCTTCTACCCAAGGGAAAAAGATGAAAGGCTCTACCCAGCCTTTGTGACCTGAATAATACCTACAGCATATTTCTTTTGTTCTGCTGACGCGTGTGGACCAACCCTCTTCCAAATGGAAATCTCATATATCTTCAAAGAGGTGTATTTAGGTCGTCAGTGGAAGTGTTGTTTTTTAGTCTGATTGTGTATCTTACTGATAAGTGTCAAATGATTTATAGTCATGTCTGAGAGCAATGAGATGACTAAGGAACACAAGACAGACTGGCAGAGTTTCTCTGAGTGGAAGTACACCAGGCTCTGTTCCCCATCATCTAGTTTACCCTCCATTCTAACCATTCGTCAGTTGAATGGTAGAGCTTTCACTTTATACAACACAGATGTTAATCTCTGTCTCCAGATTCTTTGAATTTATATTGTCCTGGTAAAAATGAGGCAACAAAGGAGACTTCAAAAATGTGAGTATAAATCCGTTTCTTTCTAAAACTTTCCTTCTAGAAGCTCTTATCCACTTGAGCTCCTTTTTAGAATTATTGATAGCAATCCATTCATTTATTAATTTTTTTCATTCAACAAATACCCATGGAGTGCAGGCACTGAGCTAGACTACAAAGTTAAAATATGGACATGATGCCTACCTTCATAAAATTTATACTTCCGTTAATTCATTTAATAAATTGGTTGCATCTTATAGCATCGAAGCATGAATATTTTATAGTATTTATATCAATTTCCTAGTATTGTTTGGCAAAATTTACTAAGATTTTTTGGTAAAAACCATCTAATCCTCAAAACAGCTCAGGAGGTAGAGGTTATTGTCAAACAATGTGTAGATGAAGAAAATGAGCTGCTGTGGGTTAAAAAACTCACCCAAGTAACCAAGCTAGTAAGCAGCAAAGTAAGAATTTTTTAACCCAGATCTTTAGCGGAAAGTACACTGTCCTTTCTCAGTACTACGGTATGGCACTATCTTAACGTAGCTTCAAGCTGGTACTTACATTTTTACTAGATTTTTAAAACTTTTTTCCATTTCATTTCATCTCATGTCTAATTACTGACATGACAATGAAAAATACTAGCTATACTTCTTAGTCAGCATTATTCTCTATTTCCCATTCCAAACTCACCCTCACTATAGCTAATATTTCTTTATGATCCATCAAAGTTTTCTGGGATTTCTTGGATGATAGCTATGTGTATGATTATCTATCTGAAAAATAAACCTATATTAAAAGTTGCTTGGTTTTTTGATGTAACCATATAACAAAATTTTTAGGTCAACTTAGTATGAAGAAGATGGTGGTCTTCTCTGATTTATATTTGAATCATTTTTAAATTATTAGATGAGCCAACAAAAGGAATGGTTATGCAGTCTAAGAGCACATATGATAAGTTCTCTTGAGTTCCTTGCAATAGAGAATTAAAAGGAAAAATTAGGTTGGAAGATGAAATACTAGACATTGTAAAAGTTCTTTTGAAACCCACTGAATTGACCATGTATAGAAAATTGACATTGAAGAGACTGTTTTTATGTGAAAATAACTTTGCTGAAAGGGTTAAGTTGAAGAGCTATCACCAAGATGGTGACAGAGGAGGCCCTTTGCTTTGTTCCCAAAAGGAATATCTGACAGTTAACCAGAGGATACCACACCCAAGAGTCCTGTGGCTTGGTGAAACTAGAATGCCCCATCGACATCAGAGTGTACAGAGGAGACAATCAGGAGAGTCATCCTTCTTTGAACAGAAATGGGTGGAGAGATGAAGGCTGTATTCTGTGCAGGGGACACAGACAGCAGGACTATGGATGCAGCAGAGGCCATGGGAGGGGAAAGTGAAACAGTACGGGGCTCAAATCCTTGACTGAAGGAAAACACATTCAGGGAAGCAGGGGTACTCCACAAAGGTATGGTTTCCAGTAGGAAAATAGAGGTAATTATTTAGAATCGACTCCCCCACGCCACTCCCGGAGACTGGTACTGGCCTCATCAAGGAATCTCAGATCTGGAACCTCAGAGAGGAGGGATATCACCAGTGCCACAGGTCTGAGAGCCCTTCCCCATACATTTGCACCAGTCCTTTGGATGCCTCCAGCGGCCTCCCCAACCCTGATAACTCAACAACTGCAAAAACAGGCCACAGTGCCTATGGAAACAAGCAAATCAAGGTGTAACAAGACAGAAAAAAAGAAAAATGAAAAGCAGTGACAAGTTTGAAACCAAAATTTGCTAAACTGATTGAACTAAACTAGAATGGTCTTGAACAAAATTGAATAAAATTGAGTCACTGCTTAAGAGACAGGCATAGGCTAGAGATAAAGATCTAAAAAGAAACTGCATAATAGCAATAACTCAAATAATGAAAGGTCATGTACTATCCAAGGGTCAGGACCAGTTAAATGAGCAATAAGCTCCAGGATATTATCCTTAAGAGGACAGAAACATGAAGATAGAAAGAGGGTCATGCAAAGAAAAATCTTTTTTTTTAAATATTTATTTATTTATACATACAAGCTGGGGTACAGGCCAGAGGCGTGGGGTGGCGAGATGGTTCACCAGAGACAGAGTGGGGAGCAGAACAGGCAGATCAGAAATACACTGCTGAGGGGAGCAGCGGGTGAGGCAGGAGAGGTCTGCCGCACCATGTGGGAATCTCCCCAGCTGGGCGTCAAACTCGCATTGTGCGCTGCCAACAGCTCCACAGCACAGCGCTCAACCTCTGCGCCACCAGGGAAGCCCCATGCAAAGAAAAATCTTGAGGAATTATTGGAAGTGAAAAATGTGAAGATGAGAAAGTGGGAGATTTGAAAATGAAGATGGGGATATAAGACCAGGAGGTAGATGTGGAAGTTAATCTATGAAAGAGAAAATGTGTAGAAAGGTATGTGCCCAAAGTATGTACATAGGTATTTTCTGGGAAACAAAAGGAAAATAGTCTCAAGTTTTTCAGTGAAATAATACATGGGTTGTCTGTTCAGAAGATACAAGTAGACATAGGGATAAAGAAAAGGATGGCAACAACTACATTACAGAATTTTCCAGAGAATTAATTAGAGAAAGATCATCATTTCTGAACGTTAATTAGGAGCAACTGTCTGAATCTATCAAGGACTTTTGGGCTAGGAGATGACGTTTGTTCAGTTTGTGACATTCTCCTGCTAGGTTGTGGGGTGATTTGAGGATGAGGACTGGCGTGGGGGTAGGACAGCAGTCCAAAGGGGAAAGCGACCAGGGGCTAGCGACTCTACCATCAAAGGGCCACCCAAAGAATCAAGCCTGTGTGGAGAAATTCAACAATATTGTAGTGGATTTAATGCAGATTACATTTATTCAGTACTTACATACAAATTAACAGGTGAAATAGACATCATTGCTAAAAATTTTAACTTTACAGACCCAAGTTAGACACACACCAACATGGCTAGTCCTGGAGTTACCTGGTTTCAGTAAGAAGAATTTAGTTAATCATGATTTATACTTGAGTTGACTTTATCATGGCATTGCATATTCTCTCTCTGTCTCTCATATATATACACATACAAACACATATACACACATATACATATAGATATATATGGTATATATACATATAGACATCTATATATCTACCTATGTTATGCAATGCAGTGAAAGGAAAATTTAACTTTTTAAAAATTTAACTGATTTTCAAAATCAGGAAATCCAGGTTTTCACTCTTCTTACTGCCCCACAATTATGTGAGTTGGAACAGATTGTATCACCATTTGGGGGTCTCAATACCTTTATCGGTGAAAGTGAAGGTATAAGGGGAGAGAGTGAGAGGAAAAGAAAGAGAGAGGTGGGGGAAAGGAACGGGGGAAGGAGGGGGAGACAGAAAGGGAGAGAAAGAGATATTAAAGTAGATGTTCTTTAAAGATGTCCTTCCAGTTTTAACTCCTTGCCCGTAAACCACTGAGCATTATTTGTGGTCTAAGAATGTCTTTAACATTCTTTTTGAATGAGAGATTTTTCATTCCTCTTTAACTCTTCTTCATAAAATTATCCAGCTTTTCTCCAATAATTTTCTTCTATATTTAAGAACATTTTCCTTTTCATTGAGCTTCTTCTTTAATAACACAAGCTAAAAATATGAGGACCATGATTTTCCTAATAAAATTATCTTACAAACTATTTCCTTCTATTCCATGGTTTCATCTCTTTTACTAGCATATCTCTTTACTATTTTTAAAAGATAAAGTGATCATTTGTATTACCTTTATCATTATTACAACACCAATGCTGTTACAATTTTATATATGGAAATTACTTTAACTTTCAATATCTCATTTAGCTAGATTCCTGCTAGAGACACTAACAACACTGCAGAAGCCCCTGACTAAGCTTTTGCTCTAAGAGACACCAGTGAATG
Source organism: Scalopus aquaticus (assembly GCA_004024925.1). NCBI lineage: Eukaryota > Metazoa > Chordata > Mammalia > Eulipotyphla > Talpidae > Scalopus > Scalopus aquaticus. The sequence goes on from PVIJ01015332.1 coordinate 17,999, forward strand.
TTGCCATTCTTCAATTAAGAGAGAGAAGGTGAAATGATTGCAAGTTCCAGTTAAGAGCAGAAAAAAAAGGATGCTAATGTTCCAGATATGTATTAAGGGCCAATGATCAATGCACTAAAATACATCAGGCAAAATATGTTCCTTATCAATGGCTTTACTTAAAGATAAATTGTGGACTATAGGTATATCCCTAAATGTACCTAAATGTACTCCTCCTCAATGCATCTATGAATATAGGGACACAGAATTTAGTCCACCTACAAAGTGCTAAGAGCTAACTCAGTCAAAACAAAATCAAGGACTTAAATATGTTTATTTAATTTTGTTTCAGTTTACTTCTTTACATCTTATTTTATAGCCTCCCCCCACACAAACACAAAGAAATCTATTAAAGGTGATAAAATGCAGCACAATAGAATAAGTATAGATTTTATGTGTTCATATTGTAATAAATTAGTAATAATGATATGAATGATGAGATAATCTTTAATTTTCTTAAAAATACTGTCTATCTTCATTCTCCAAATTTCTCAACAATAACTGCATATTGTAGTGTGTTATAACTAATACATAAAATTTTCAAGAAAGGAACAATAACTTAAATGAAGTAAAGTGAAGTTAGTATTTGTAACACATGCTTTGAAGTTGCATATACTTATTAAAGGCCAACCACAAATTTAGCTATGATTTTTCTAGCATCTAATGCAAAAAGGTAAACACAACCAACTCTATATAACTTAGAAGATGTATAAGGTTAAAAACCCATCAATTTCTCAAGAGAAGTATGCATACTTTTGTTGTTAATAACTAGGAAATATCATGTAACAGGATTACACTGTTTAATATGAGAATAATAACTTCAACAATATTCGTCTAGAAAGCATGATGATGAGTTTCATGGAGTGGTCTGAGTATCTTTGAAATCAGATTAATGACATTTTTCCAAAGAATAATTCAGTGTAAAGCTGAATTGTGATAAAAATTGTCTATGAGGTTGGCATGCTGTCTCTGTGTTGGATAGATCTGGTGACCTTGCTAATTCCAGACCTAGATTGTAAAGTTCCTAGAAGAATGGATATGCTACTTATCCTTTGAACATAAATGTTCCCTACATAAATGTTCCTTTTGTTGAAATGTTTAATAAATAAGCAATAGTGAATTTGAGATCCTTTCTGTCAAGTCTAAGAATGCAATAATTTGATTCAATTAGTATGTGGAAATGCTTCCTTTAATAAATTAAGGTACCATAAGAATGAATACAGTCCTATAAAAATTGAAGGATCTTCGCAAGAACATATGCATGAATAGGTGGCCAGCCCTTTGCTCTCAAAGTTCGTCATCAGAAAGAACCCCTATAGAAAGAACCAATGTTTCCTTACAGGTGATCTTGGATTAATTCTAGCACTCTTTAATTGGAGGTTAGCTTTTTTTTAATGTATAAAGTTAAAAAGTAAGTTCTAAGATTTTTTTTTTAATTCAAATTTGAGACTGCCCTTCACCCAGCTTTCCCTAATGATAGCACCTTATGTAACCATGGTACATTTGTCAAAACTAAGAATCTTGTTACAAACCTATGAACTAAGCAACAAACTTCATTGGTATTTCACCAATTTTCCACAACATTCTCTTTCTCTGGAAGGATTGACTCAGAATATCATATATATTTGGTTACCACATTACCTTAGAGCCTTCGAGTTTGTGGTAGTTTCTCGTTCTTTCCTTGTTTTATATGCATTGAGAATTTGGAAGCGCGCATTTGAAGAATGTCCCTAAGCTTGTGTTTTTTTTTAATGTTTTCTCATGGTTAGAGTTATGGGTTTAGGAAAAACATACCAAAAAGGTGAAGTGAACTTTTCATTGCTTCATGTCACATTTGGTACATATGACCAACAATTATCACACTAATTTTAATGTTATTCTTGGTCACTTTTTTAAGGTGGTGTCTGTGATGTCTTTCCACTCTAAAGTTACCATTTCTCCTTTTCATGCTCAATTCTTTGGAAGTGAGTCAATATTTTAGCCTATCCTCAAGCGGGGTGGGGGTGGTATTTAACCTCTGCTTCCTGGAAAGGAGGAGGGATTTGATGATCTGCCTAAATTCTTTTGAATTTTTGTCTAAGGTAGTTTTGTCCCTGCCCATCCATTTATTCCATGTCAAATAATTTATATCAATATGGACATATGGGTATTTGTCAATTTGTTGAATTTTTATTCAGTAGCTATATTGATTTATTTTGTTGCCCAAACTGTTTCAACTTTGGCCATTGGGGGCTCTGTCATGTTGGTTACTGTGTTCTTTTGACATGTGTCAATGTTTTTATCCTTTTTTGTTTTGTTTTTTAATTTTTTTAATATGCTTCATTTCTAGCACTACAAAGTTATTACAGGCTCATGTTTAATTTCCAGGCCTCAGACTCAGCTATATCTCCAAGGAACCCTATTAATTAATTTTTAATTCAAAACTCAGAATCTTGAAATGAGGTATTTTTCATTTAAATGTCTGAAGGCTGATGCAAATGTACTGATGGTCTGTCTTATGCATATGAATCTTCCCTTAGCTTTTTAACTTTTACAGCATCAGAAATCAACTCTAATATGCAACTGAAGAGCTTATCAGTTGTCAGAAAATTTATTGTCATGGTTTTAACCATATGGATTCCATCTACATAGGGTCTAAAATAGTGACTGTTCAGTTCAATCAAATCTTTGATGACTTATTTTAATTAAAGGGATAATTTATTTTAATTCTGCTCTAAGCAATAGTGCAATGGTGATTTATGTTTTTGAACCCTATGGAGAGATTAGTTTAAATATCTTAGCTTGAGCTTTCTAAATATATTTCCCAGTTTATCTGTCCTGAAATATGTTACTAACATTGTTGTGCTCTGGACAGCTGGCCAGAACTAAATGCAAGCTATATTCCTCCATAAGGCATATGTTCTGGGAATCCCTGAGCTGATAGATTTATAACCCTTTGCTGTGCTCAGGAGGAAAATAGGTGTGTCTCTAAAATATACTACACATGATCACAGGCACAACCAAGGAAAGTAACAATTTATGGCCATATCTCTAATCGTATGAATACAAAAAAGCACAGAAAGTAGATTGTCAATGTGAAAAAAGACAGGCAATAGCAGAATTTTTCAGGAGACCATATTTTATCCTCAAATGTTCCTTTGTTTAATCCATTTTCTTTCCTTAAAATGGTATTCCAATCTTTCTAGGTAAGTCGGATTTCCTTCTTTAACTCCCACATCAAAATATCTCATAGCACAGCATCCTACTATTGAATAATTGGGGCAAAAAGCTTTTTCTTAATAACCTCATAGTCTCCATGATGCAATGTTTCTTGGACTTGGTGCTCCAATATGTTCTCTTTAATGATAAGTTGCTTTGGTAATGGTCAGAGATCAGTAGTTTTATTGTCATGTTTCTTAATTTTAATGGCCTATATACTACTAGGAGTCATAAACTAGACATATATAACAGCAAACAATGTCTTAGGAAAGGAAATAGTTCATACTTATGTTTGAACATGGAGAACCAATATGGTTTTAAAAATTAATTCATCAAGACCTTTGTTTCAACACTTCAGTTTCTGTATTATTGAGAGAAACTTCTGATAATCTCATTTCTTGTATAGTCTGAATGGGCCACACCAGTCAAGTTACCATTCTGCTTCATCATTTGCAATGTCTTTAGCTCCACAGAAACAAACGGAACAGAGAGCGGAGGAAAAGGAGTCTCCACTAATAATGATAATAACGTACCAGGTTTTATCCTATTACACAATGCCTTCTTATGTTCCTTATCTTTTGATACTCCTGTAAATTTTTCTCAGACACTGTCTCAGGCAGAGATTCTAGGCTGTCATGTCAAACACTTAAGTGCTTTCACTGGTGGCAGAACAGAACACCAAGCAAGAATAAATCTCTTTACAGAACCACGCAGCCTGAGGGTTTCCAAGCATGATAGCTTTCCCTTGATGCAGAACACCTCCATAAATTGTGTTTAGTAAGAGTTATCAGAAACCCAATTTACTCACTAGATCACCAATTTACAAAAGATATTATTCAGGGGCAGTCACGTGAGAGAAGCAAAGGTCAGGTATGGAGAAAAGGCACAGAGCTTCCATGCCCTCTCTAGGCACATCCTTCCCCCCAAATCTCCACATACTCACAAATTGAGCTCAACTGGAGCCTTTTCTGAAGGTAGGGAATGGGGTAGAACTGGAAGTTCCAACCCCTCTAATCAGTTTGGTTCTTCCGAAAACCAGCCAGTTATCTTCATTCACATAACAATAGACGTGTTATCACTCTCAACACTTAAGAAATTCCGAGACTTTGAGGAGCTATAAGCCAGGAAGCATGAATGAAGACAAATATGTGTGAGAAATATGTATTTCAGTCATCCAAATCATCACAAATATAGTTTACAAATCAGTATCATAGTCTGACTTCCTGGGAAAGTCCATGGTGAGAGTCAGGGACTAACAGGAAAACTCTTGGAAATTGGGGAACATGTGACCTGCTTTCTTTTTTTTTTAAGTCACATCCCTTTATATTAGAAGCCTATCAAGCCTCAGTTTTAAATTTTAATGCCTTAAGCAACAATAACAATAAAACCCATCTATTTATTGATTATCTGTTATGGGTCAGAAACTATGTTAAATTCTAAAGCACCTTATTAAATATACTTGGCACAAAATTTCTGTATGGAAGGTATCATCTTTGCTGTTGTCCTCAAACTGTATCTCCAGGCTTCTATCCAGGAGCTTGTCTTCCCAGAGTTCATATCTAATATTCTGACTCTTTGTCCAGTAATTAGACTGAGTTTGGCTCTTTATTCTGACTGCACCACAGAGATTCAGGTGAGAACCGTTTCCCCCACCCAATCCTGTAGCCCACTCCAACTCCAGAAGCTATTCATTTGTCTGACTTCCAGACCAGATGAGATGTTGCAGGTATATGCTGGAGATGACAGCTGCTTGTGCAGAAATGAGAGCCTGCAAGGTGATGCCACTTTCCCCTGGGACCTGGGAAAACCCACTTACCCTTCTAGTCTCTTGTACTTCTCATGATGTAAGAAATCTCAAGTCTTTTCAATGTTAGTAATGTGACAATACAATGTTCATTAGCTTAGTGCTGTATCTTGGACTGAGTTCCCCTGGATTCCTAAACTAGTTACTTAACTGAAGGTCAAATACTCCATGCTAGTTTACCTCTCTGTGACTTTGTACATATTTTTGTTTTTCTGTGTAGAACATATTTTATTCTTTCATCTATCTGTAGTGTTGTACTCATCCTTTAAGGCTCAGCTCCCATATCTACACAATTGATACTTCTCTGATTATTCTATTCCTTTCCCTCAACTGGGAGGATATATTTTAGAGAAAGAGAGGACATTGTGAAAACAGAGTTCTAAAGCAGTTAGTTCATCTAAAACTCTAATTTTACAGGGTAAAGGATCCCAGAAATATAGCTGTGATAAGATTATGAATGAATAGAGACTTTTTGATATAGAACAGAAATCTTGATTCAGTTTTCCTCACTTCCAATATGGCACCATCTTCATCACACTTGCTTGTGGCTGTATTGAATGTGAATTTAACATTCCATATAGAGGAGCGTTTGATTGGCTGCCTCAGCACCTCTCTGTGATGGCAGAGAGCAAAGCAGTAACTGCTCTTAAAAATAAGGTCAAGATGAGCACTTTCCTTTGTGTTTCTGAACTGAGCCACATTAATGGAACTGCCTGAATGTCGGGTTAATATTATCAGAAAAGGGCTAGCAATAGCTACCTGCTCAGGAATTCATTGCAGCATTAAAGAATGAAGGGGAAGAAATAAGGATCATTGAGAACAGAGAGCATCAAATAAAAATAATTACAAATTCATTTGGGAGTAACACGTCAAAGAAGGCTTTCTACCACCACTTCTTCTATGGATGGCAGTTAAATGTACATACACCTGTTGGTATAGAAATATCCACTGGACATGTATCCAATGGCCAGTAATATTTGAGAAAATGAAAAGCTGTTAAAAAGGAATAATGTAACCAAATATACGTGAGAAGTTCAGAGAACTCATCAACAAAAGAAAGGCAAGCAACTTGCTAAAGACAGCCATTCTAAATGTAGCTTTGTATGGGGTGGGGGGATTGAGGGCATATTCTCCAACAATTGAATTTATGGTAATGGAATGTAAGCACATCAACCCACCAGGACAAACCACTCAACAAATAGGAGAGTGGAGGGGGGGAATAACTTTGCCCTTCAGAAATACATTTTTTAACTTTAGGTAGCAGGAGTTGAGAGATTTCTTGATGAAAAATGCCTGAAGTCCTGCTATTGCATTAGCTTTTATGGTTGGAAATTGGAGGATTCACTAAAAGCACCCAGAGATCAAAACAGGTGAATGCCCTGAGTTGATAGAGTGTCAGACACATAAAGAGAAGCAAAGGCGAATTTTCCGTGAATGCCAGGAACGTATTCCCCTTGGTAAAAGGGAGGACAGCTGTTGAGTTGCTCCCTGATGGGGTTAATCTTGACAAGCTTTTTTGCAGTTGTTTCATCTTTATGACACCACAAGATAAATATAGTAATATTCATTAGGACTTTGCAGTTTTTAAATGCTTCAAATTACATGATTTTTTAATAGCCTATGCTCACAGTCACCCTGTGAGTTAATGCATTTGTCTTGTCTGAGTTGATCCGTGGCACGTAACAGTTCTTTCCTCTTTGCCCCGTCCTCACCCACTTGTGATCGTGATCCTGTTCTTTCCTTTTAAGACCTGACTTGGTCTCCAGATTCTGACTTTGACTCCTATTTTCTTACCTGTACCTACTCTTGGAAATGTGTGTGTGTGTGTGTGTGTGTGTGTGTGTGTGTGTACATATACATATATATAATTTATATCTTTTGCATTATCGTGTATTCCCCATAGGAAATGAACTTTTTAAAATGTTCATGAATGCAGTCAGATGCTTCAAGTTCTCCACACTTGAAATCACTTATTCAATTTTACGCTGCGTGCCACCAGCCCTGTGCCACTCTCCGTCCAGGAATTTTCTCTTTAACCCATTCAAATAATAAACGCTACTACTTCCATGATTGCTTACTATTCTAGCTGGGGCCAATTTTTTTAGATAAGGAAACTGAAACAGAAGTTTCATTGACCAAAATCACATGCCTCATAAACATTTGCAAAAATCCAAATTCAAGCTACTTCTAATCATCAGTAACTTACACATTTGCCATCCCTTTTTACTCCCCCATCATGTATGACTCAATGGCAAATGCCATTTTAATGTGAATGAACTTTCATTGCTTTAAGGATTTTAAGGCTGGAGCTGCCTCTTCTTTATTTTTCAGTTTTATCAACAGTGCCATGAGCAGGATCGCTTTGGCTTGTTATAAGTATTAATATAAAGATCCAGAGAGAATTACATTGTTAAACTGTCATTGCACTCTGAATTGTGGTAAACTCTCCAAATGAGTGCAATCACTAGCCACTAGGACTAAGTCACTGGAAATGTGAAATGCATAACCGTCACAACTGCTAGAGAAACAATTAAAATACATGCTCTTATAACCTTAACCTCCAGTGTCGCTGGCAAACACCAAGAAGAGCATGTGGCATGCATATTCCATTGGAAGACTAAATACAGTGCCCAGCACAGGTTCAGCCTCTCTAACTCTCTACGTTCGCTGTGAGCAACACTGAAGATCTTAGTTTGTTTAAAACCTAGACTCATGTTGTCTCCAGTCTATAAGATACACTGACATTCTTATTTCTGTTTTCTTTCTGCTATGTACTTAGAGAAAGACTAATGTTGATGAAAATTGTGAATGTATTTGCCTCCAGCATCTTCTCATATCTTTTTGTCAGGCTCTTCATCCTAATTTGCCTTCACCTTCATTCTCCACACGACCAGCCCCTCATGCTGTAGGATCTGTGCTGGGCTCTCTCATGACGCTCACTTTCCTAGGGCAATATCCCAGTTGCTGGGCTTACCTCTGTCACCTATTAATCTACAAGAATCTTTCCTTTGTCCGTTTTCCTTGGAGTTGGCTCTTTATGAAGTAATTGTAAATTGATTCATTTTAGGGTCAAGAGTTCACCATAGGTACCTGTGACATTCTTTCTAATGTAATTAACATTTCAACAGGAAATTTCTAAAAGCATGACATCTTAAGCTAAAGAACTTAATCTCTTAGTGATGGGGATTTAAACCCCTGTGGCTTATAGATGGGGTACTAGGTATCTTTCTCTTCTCTTGCCCCAAATGTGAACACTCTGCCTAACATAAGTCAAATCATGACTTGAATGACAGAATTGTTACTGGTACAATATGGGGATTTAAAACTGACATGATTTAAATTTTATTTTCATGGAATCATGAAATGTGATGCCCCAACAAATTGGGGGATTTCTTTCATGTTCCCCAGGAGTAAGTACAATTCAATTATTCCTTTTGTTTTCATTAGGTGTATGTAAATGTGCGTATGGTTACATATACCCCTATAGAACCACAAATCGCTCCAGCACTCCATAGAGATAGAATATTATCCAGTTTAATTGCTTTCCTGTTCTGTTCTACAACCATCCCTGTCCATGTAAGTTCATCATTGGTTCAAGCAAATTCTTTGTTGTTTTATTAGTTGTTCTCATGATGTTCTTCACTGCACTCCGCCGTACTCCACCATAATCCATCACTTGGTCCTCTGCTGCCACACGGTCCTCTGCTGCTAAGCTCTGTTCGCTTGTGCTGCTGCTGCTGCTGCTGCTGCTGCTGCTGCTTTTTACACTGGTCAACAGTGAGATCATAACTGACTTTAAAAGGCCCTAATCTGTAGTATCTTGGTGTGCTGAACATGAATATAACACTGAAAATTTTTTATTAGCTCTCGTTTTGAAGATATTTCATATGATTCATTTTATATGTTTCACCATGTAAATTTATCTAGTAGGACTGCAATAACATCCTAAATCAGCCTAGAATGATGTCATATTGCATCGCTTTGCATAATACCATCATGCACACATCATCCAGAGTCGATTGCATCATTTTCTGATGCCATGCAATACTACTGCCAGGCGGCTGCTGAAGTAAGCTGATGTTAGCAGTGCACTATAGAAAGCCCCATCGGAAAGGTTGAGCATTGAAAATATTTCAGACTTTGTGCGAGACAGTTGAAGCTACTGTTCCATAGAACTGTTATCATTTTATCCATTTAGGCACACCCAGAACAGTAATACCTCAAAAGTGCGTTAACAGCGTGGACAATTTCTGCTCTATTTGTGGGGAAGTAACATTTGCCAACCAGAAGGAAAGTATCCCTTCTCAAGTGAAGAAGGCTTATCACCTTTGCTTCGGATGTAAGGTTGGTGACCAAGACAAGCCTTGGGCCCCGCATCTATGCTGTGCTACATGTACAACACAGCTTTCCCAGTGGTTAAATGGCAAAAGACCATCAATGCTGTTTCCAGTCCCCATGGTGTGGAGAGAACCAAGCAACCACATAAAAGACTGTTGCTTCTGCTTGGTTCCTCCTCTTTCCGGCGGAATAACAAGAGAAGTCGAGAATAGTCTACCCAAACATTCTGTCTGCATTGAGATGACTGGTTCAACAACTTGCTGCAGGGTGATGTGAAACAAGCATGGAATGCTTTTTACCTAGTATCTAAAAACTTCCTTGCGAATGTTAGGGCAGAAAACTACAAGGAACTAGTAGAAGACATGCTGATGTAGTATGAGAAATTTGGCTGCAATATGTCTCTAAAGATCCACTTCCTTCATTCCCATCTGGATTTCTTCCCTGAAAACTGTGGTATGGTTAGTGATGAACATGGCGAACGTTTTCATCAAGATATCGCATCAATGGAACAAAGATACCAGGGAAAATGGTCCACTACAATGCTGGCTGACGACTGCTGGACACTCCCCAGAGATGCTCCTGAACAGCCGTGCAAGAGACAAGCGAAGAAATCTAAGAAGTAGTCTATGACTTGATTTTTTTTTACAGGTATTAACCATAGGCCTATTAGTATTGGCATGCATTTCATGATGCAAACATCAATTTATTGCAGATTACAAAAAAAAAAACTAGAGCCAAAATTAGAATTTGACTGTCATATTTGTGTTGAGCACACACAAATTGATAGAAAATGGCTAATTTTATTTCAGTGATAAGACTTTTGTAAAAATTTGTTGACCAGTGTTACTAGCCCAGTCTCTGGCTCAGGTTCGCACACTCACGCATGCCCACACCCTACTTCGGGTGCCCGCCATCAGGCATGTATGTAGGGCCACAGGGGTCTATCACTGATGGGAGGGTGGAAAATCCCCATCAGTCTTTCATTTACTCTATATAGTCATGTAATCTTTAATCAGATATCTGGAAACAATTGCCCTGCTCTGCTAGTGCTCTGTGGTATTGGTAGTCTAGCTATGATTGTATTAAGCAAGTCAATCTAATTGTTACTGGAAACTGTCTATCCCATCCTCAGACTTCACCCACAACCCATTACCAACTCTGAATTTACATCTATCTAGCCGTACAGGATGATCAAGTTCTGGGAAAGAGAAAAGACCAAAACTCCTCTTTATTAAAATGTATCCTCTTTGGAAAGTCGGAAGCTGCTGCAGAGCTTTTCAAAGAAAAGCTGTGGTATATAAACTTCAACTTTCTTACCTAAAACTGTTACTAGTTTTGATTTCAGTATCTTTCCTGCTCCGAACCCTTATATAGACCAGAGGATTGTCAAGGACAAGGCACTGATTTTACTCAGTTTCTCTTCATTGACCAACTGATTGATTAATTGAGTGATTCATTCATTCACTCATTCATTTTTTTTTCTTTTGCCAATCAAACAGGTACTGAGTCCCTCCAATATCCCAGATACTATGTCAGCTCTCAGGATACAATATGCAGTGACCCAACCCAATAAGGAGTTCACAGATTGGAGAAGACAGATGAGTAAATCAATAGTTATAAGCAGGATGATGAGTGTTATGATAAAGATGTACATAGAGAGATACAGAAACATAGAGAAAGGGCAAATTTGTGAAGTGGTACTAGAACTGAGAGCTAAATCTTTACAAACGGTTAAAGATAAAAATGTTGGTCAGGTAGATAAAGGTGAAAAGGCCATTTTGGAGAAATAAAACAGCAGAGGAAAAGACTCAGAAGCATGATAGAAAAAAATATTTTTAAGGAATTACAATTAAGGTGTGTGTGTGTGTGTGTGTGTGTGTGTGTGTGTGTGTGTGTGTGTCTTGGAGGGAAATTGAGGAGGGATGGTCCGTGACAAAGTTTAAAATGTGCCCTGTGGTCTCCCTGTGGAGGGTCTGTATGCCATATAAAGGAATTAGGTTTTGCTTTGAAGACTTGAATAAACTTTCAGAATGATTTTCAGCAGAGTAATAGATTCATATTTATATAATGTTATATCTTATCACGTCACCATTCCATGTATAACATATATACTCCAGACAGACCTACAGATATGGACTAAGAGAGGCCGAGTCCTGAAGGCCTTCACAACTCATAAGCAAAAGTGAAAGAATCATCTTTCATTCAGCAAATTAATTCCAGTAACTATATTTTTATCTTCTTGCTAATTTGTAAATTTCTTACAAGAAAAAGATGAAATTAAATTATATGAAGAAAACATATATCAGATATCAGATCCAGGGTTATTGAGTCATTTTCCATCTCATTTTAGACTATAATTGAAGAAAACATATTCTGTGTTTTCTACCATTTAATTTCCATTAATAATAGTACTGGTTTTAGAGATGTCCTTGACTAACCTAGCATTGTCTTCCAAAAGCAGAAGGATAAATAACAAGTGGAATGTTCATCAAGTGACATTGCTTTTGTCTGGAAACATATCCCATTACTACTGGAGGTTTTTTTTTTAAAAAGTTAAAAGTCCTTAATTGCCTGAGTTGCAGTTTTCTCAGATGAATATATAATAAATCATCCTCAAAGCAAGCCTGACTGTATAAACAAATAGTTTTTTTTTTCTAAAAGGGACCTGCTCTGAGACCCAGAAATCAAAACAACTTTCAGAGAAACTAAAATAATATTGTCAGCCTTTAAAAATTATTTTTTGGATTGTAAAAATTAAAAAAGCAATGCTTAGACCCAAACAGTGGCATCTACAGTAGTCCATGTTTCTACCTACAGTACCAGCAGTGACCCACAAGGCAAAATAATCAACATTCTAGATAACTAACCCCTGAAAAGAAGCAGATGGGTGATTCGTAGGCGCAGTGGGGGCCCACAAACATAGACACTTGGCCCTAGCAAGGAGCTGTGAAAAACCTCATTAATAATCAAGAAAACAGGGAGCTACCATTGAATATTTCAAGAGTTGTAATTTCACAAGAAAACTGAAGAGCAGGGTTTGATCAGTATGCTAGAGGCTGAGCCCCAGAAGGCTTAGAATAAATAATGCCAGAAAATGGAGAATTTAGTGAACTTAACGCTGCAAACACTCGCCTCTCACTGCAGTGCCCATGTCACTGTCACTGTGCTAGCATGATGGAGACCCAGTCACAGCACATCCATGTCCTAGACAGGCTATTAATGTGATGCCTTTTAAACTTACATTTTTCTAAATCATGGTGTAGCATTTATCTATAGGGATGGCTCAGGTTTGTGAAGGAAGGGCATGGGAGGAGGGGCACTGACAGCTACAGATTTTTTCCTCACTCTGCAAATAGTGGATTTGTTTGATTTTCCTTAGAAAGCAGCATCTTAAACTCTTAACATCTGACTGCAAAACTGAGGCAACCAGAGGGTTTGGTGGTAGAGTGAAGTAAGGGACAGAAGGGACCCAGTGGGACATACGGAGGATTATTGGGGCACAGGTGGTAGGCGGGGTATGAAAATATACATTTGTAGAGGTTAAACCTATAAACTGCAAAGCAGATATGATGTAAACCTACTTTACTTCAATAAACGTAATGTAAGAAAGAAAGAAAGCAGCTCAGTATCATCTGTTGAGACATATCCCTTGAGGGTCTGCTCCTTCACCCAAAGTGCTTATCGAAATATTCCTACTTCCTACCTCTTCTCATCCAGGAGTTGTAAGTAAACTTTTCTCCCTCTTTTTAGAGTCTACATGACACTGTAATGTTCTAGTCAATGGCACAACTGATCACAGATAAATGCTGTCCATCTGAAGAGCAACTAGACACAGTCATTGCAGCTTTTTGCTTCACAGCATTTTATAGTTAATAAGACTTACTGAAATATATTTATCCTTTTATACACCCTTGTCAGCATAAGAAAAAGAGAGTAAATGGCATGTCCAAAGTCACACCAAACATAAATGGCAGAGCAAGTAACTCTTGTCCAGTCCTTTGTAAATTTCATAATCCTTTAAAGCATTTTCCTAGATTGGGCCCTACAGTACTCCTCGGTGACTAGAAGTCATTGCAAAAAGAGGGGAGAAAAATAGTACTTTCTTTAAAGTAATTATGATATAAGTAATGAAGACTTACAATCTGCATCATATTACCAATTAGATGATAATATGCAATATGTATGGCATATTCTGATACTAATGGTCATCAGAACTCTAAGCTGTAATGATACTGATGGGTAAAGTCAATAATTCCTAGAGTAAAATATATGATTTGGGGACCCCACTAACTCCTGTCACTTGACAATAGTGGGAATTTTGTAATTAACAGACTATAGTAATTTGGTAGATGAACAAAAGAAAACTTTATTTGTAGTTAACAAAAGCATAATTTTCAAGTCTTTTCAAAGATTCATTTATTTAGAGTCAGGTTTCCTTTAAAAAAAAGGTAAGGAATTTTAACTAAAGTAAGATTTGTACAAGTTAAAAATCTGAAGTATCGATGTATTTTTTAAAGTGCGATTTGTCACTTTCATGTGCTGATAGTATCCAGAACTAGAGTATATAGAGTTCACAATTAACATATTAAAGTAAAAACCAAGGACAGTTTAACTTTGATTTTATTCAGTTCTGAATCAAAACAAATTTATTTGGCACTTCCTTAATAAGTAAGAGCCTGGAGATTTATGTGAGTTCCTGCTCTCAGGGCGTGTAGGGGGTGGCTTCATTTTGTGACTATGGTAGTTAATATGGTAATAGACTTGAAATGCTTATGATAACTCTCCAAACTTTCTATTAAAATATCCATGGAAATAAAAAAAAAGTTTAAAAAATAGCCAGCAACATTCCTGTAAACTCAAGATAAGAGAAGACCATATGCCAAACCAGGGTGGAATTTCAGCAAATTGCATCAGTCTTGGGGATAGAGTCAACAAGTATATCCCTGAATGGCCCAACATATGCTCTAATCTCTGAACCAGAACAGATCAGTTGGACCTAATAAGTTTAGAAAAGACTTTGATTCACCTTCTCTCTAATTGCCTAATTCTGAAACAATGAAGATGAACACACTAAAAATACAAGTGACTGTTCTCCAATTCCAGAGGAATTTCTAGTCAGACAGAGCCAAGGTCTTAAGCTGTCCACATTTATCCTTATTCTATTCTCTTTCTTACCATCATTTTACAATAATAATTCTCAGGATACAGCACAGACAGAAAAATTGGGGATGAGAAGAGACTTGTCCAAAAAATGGATGTCTTGTCTAGGGCAGAGACAAGAAGAATATTAGAAGTGCAGACTGGAATCTGTGATCTTCCATATAACTCTACTGTCCAAAACATAAATTGCACCAATACCCCCTTGTTTAGTGGGAGACTATAAGAGAGGAAGGAAAGGTCCAAAAATATGCACTAAATTCTTGCCTTAAAACAATGATATATGACATAAGGGCAAAACTTAAAGTTTATATTTAAGAGTAACAATGTTCTAGACCCTCAGGATATTGTGGTGAAGACCAAAAGCATACCAACAACCCTGTCTAGCAGCAGATCTTAAAACTTCATTGGCATCTTTTCTGACAGCAAAGCAGAACAAAAAAGACCACCATTAAGCAGCAAGAAAGAGCATTGTTGTGAAGATTCTCGAGGGTAAAACCCTTAATATGATTTTCTATAATAAGGCAATGAATCCTCAGAATCTTGTGAAAGGACAGTATTTTCAACTTTTAAATGGTGAGGAAATATAATGGATTTTCCTTTTCACTTCAATAACACACAAAAGTCAAAGAAAATGAGCAACAACAGTACTATCTCCATTTCAACAAAACAAGGAGATATAATTTACAAGAAAAAAAAAAGACTATGGAATCTAGTAAAGTCCAACAGCATTTTGGAATAGATTTGGAACAGCATTTTAGATGGGTCCTCCTATCTATATATTTTAGACAATGCTAAAGTAACTGCCACCCCTAACCAATGAGCTTTGTTTTGGAATAATGAGAATGGGAATTTTATACAATGGCAATTACTTCTCTGGACTTAATTTGCCACAAACTCTCAAGCAACTGGGATACCAGGGCACGTATAAAATCATATAGAAAAGTCATATTTGCTAGAAGATGTCTGGTAATAATGCAGAAAATGAGAGACATTGCATATGGTCAACCTCCCTGCCAGGTTGATCTCTGTGGTTTAGGGGAAAAAAAGGCAAAACAAAAAGTCACACACACACATAGATTTATGTGTCATAAAGAGACTTTATACAAACCTGAAATAAGTGTTTGTCTGTTACCTTTGTATCAAGTTCTAAAATATATATATCCTCTTAAATATATTCTAAGTTCTAAAATATATTCTCTTAAAGCTGATTAAAATCATTCTTGTAATTATTTTTATAATTATATTCTAAATTTATGCTATAAGAAACTTCAGTGGCAAACAGGTCCAGAAAGTCCTGATATGAATTATGTGTATAGTAATAAAGTCAAAAGACCTAACACAGGATCATTATGAGCCTATAACAAATAAACAGAGTAAGACTATGGACAGAACTGCTAAATAAAGTATATTAATTTTAAAAAATGGAATAAATGCCAATTATAAGCAGATATACTCCCATAAAAATTAAAAAATCAAATTGTAGCTGTCTCTAAATCACTTTTAAAAACATTTATCTAAAAGAAGTGGAAAGATAAAACAAGATAACAGAAAAAAAAATTGAACCTTCACCAGGCAAGAAATAAACAGTGTGTAAAAGCCATAACAAAAATAAAGGCCACATTAGAAACAGAATATTAGAAACTGCTGAAAACACTGGAAAAACAGACAAATAGCAGCCTTGGGGAAAAAGAGCAAAATGAAATTAGAGCAAGTAAGATAAAAAAAGGACTAGAATGATTATCTATATGAAAAACAAACAAAAGAAATCCAACATAAGTACAATTTGATCTCTGTGCCCTACCCCTAATAAAAAAGAGATCTGAAATAATGAGGCAGAAAATATTTAAATATTTAAAAATAATATTGTCAAAAAAAATTAAACCTTTAATTTAGAGAGTGTAAGGGCACACCATGCCAAGGGGCAAATGTTTACACAATCTTCAGCACTAAGAAATACATTCTTCTAAAATATTAGCTTCAAAGATGAGGCAATAAGGCTTTAAACATTGAAAGGTGATCATCTGAAATGGGAAAAAAAATTAAATTCATTTCAGAATTTGCTACCATAACTTTTAAATCTAGAAGTGAGAGTGTTAGTCCTCATGGGAAGGAAATTTGATCTAAGGACTTAGCTAATTTGCCATTAAGATGTACGGGTAACAGACAACATTTTTGAAATAGGCTAAATCTAAGATCTTTGAGCCTGTCTTTAGACACTTGAAAACACAAAGAAAACTAGCCAACCAAGATATAAACACAGACCATACAGAAAAAGGTTTGGCAGTGAGAATTTGCTATAAATCATTTTTTTCATTTAAATCATTTTGCTATAAATCTGAAACTAATTCAAGGATGGGGATAGTGATTACAGAACCTAATATAGGCCATAATATAGTCCAGATATTGTAATAATCTAATTTGTAATGCAAAAAGAAATTATAAATATTCCTTACGTAAATAAATAGGAATTAATGAATTAGAAGCAGAAATTGGTAGAACTTATAAATCAACTGATTCTTTGATAATAATGAAAACAAGAAGATCCAAAAATTGATAGAAAGCTAAACTAAGAAAAATATGGATAGTGTATGGGCCTCCCTGGGAGCCTAGGGTTAAGGCTCAGTGCTACCACCATGAAGGCTCACCACAAGGGCCAGAGTTCAATCCCCAGCCGGGGAGCTAACCCACATGGCACAGCTCTCTTCTGCTGCTCCCCTAAGCAGTGTATTTCAGCAAATCTGCCTGTTCTGCTCACCATTCTATTTCTGGTGAATCCTCTGACCCCTGCCTCCACACCTCTGACCTGCACCCAGTTCTTCCATGCAAAAATAAATAAAATCTTTAAAAAGAAAAATATGGCTAGTGTAAACTTAGAAAATAATTGTAATAATAATTACAAGAATGGTTTTACTATTTGTAAGAGAATATATAACTTAGGACTTGGATTATTATGAAATTTTCTAGGAACTCAAAAATACCCAACATTAACCTCAAAAGGAGACAACCTGAAGAGCTCAATTATCACTGAAGAATACAGAAAGATGCCAAAAAGCTAATTTTAGGGGAAAAAGAAAAAGCAACAGGGCATTCTACTCAAGCTCTAGGAAAGGATAACTTCAGTGCAATTTAAAGTGTTCACTAAAGAATAAGAAAGGTTATCTACTACATTCTTTTCTCAAAGTGAGTATAACATTGCTGCCTATCGAAACGAAAAAAAATCAAATATCTGGGAATAAATCTAACAAAAGATGTAAAAGACTTATACAAAGAAAACTATAATACACTGTTGAAAGAAATACAAGAAGACACAAGAAAATGGAAAGACATCCCCTGCTCATGGATTGGAAGGATTAACATTATCAAAATGGCAATCCTACCAAAAGCAATTTACAGATTCAATGCTATTCCAATAAAAATCTCAATGACATTCTTCAAAGAAATAGATCAAATACTGATGAAATTCATATGGAACCACAAAAAAAAAAAAAACAACACCCCACATAGCTAAAGCCCTCCTGACTAAAAAGAAAGAAAACGGAGGAATTTCACTCCCTGATTTCAAACTATACTACAAAGCCATAATAACTAAAACAGCATGGTACTGGAACTAAAACAAACACAAAAACCAATGGAACCGAATAGAATACTCAGAATTAAAGCTGCATATCTAAGAACAATTAATCTTTGACAAAGGAGCAAAGAAAATGCAGTGGAAAAAGGACAGTCTATTCAATAAATGGTGCTGGGAAAACTGGACAGCCACATGCAAAAAAAAATGAAGCTAGACTATTACCTCACACCCTGCACAAAAACCAACTCAAAATGGATAAAAGACCTAGACATAAGACCTGAAACCATTAAATTTATTGAAGAAAATATAGGCAAAACTCTACACAACATACTTCTCAGCAAAATCTGTAATGACACATCCCCCAAAGTGAAGGAAGTGAAAGACAAGATAAACAGTGGGGTTACATCAAAATAAAAAGCTTCTGTACAGCAAAAGAGACATTAACCAAAACAAACAGACACCCTACCAACTGGGAAAAGATCTTTGCACATAATACATCCAATAAAGGACTGATAACAAAAATTTACAAGGAACTCACACAACTCAACAAAAACAAAGCCAATAACCCAGTCAAAAAATAGGCAGAAGAGCTCAAAAGTCACTTCTCCAAAGAAGAAAAGCAAATGGCCAACAGATACATGAAAAAATGCTCAACATCACTTATAATCAAGGAAATGCAAATCAAAACACTATGAGATACCACCTCACACCTGTGAGGATGGCACACATTAAAAATACAGGCAACAACAAATGCTGGAAAGGATGTGGAGAAAAAGGAA
>PVIJ01015333.1:0-36886 GCA_004024925.1 Scalopus aquaticus
AAGGGGAATACAAAATGTAAAAGACACAAATAACAATAAAAAAAATGGAAAAAAAAATAAAATTTTTTTTTGTACTAAAATGCTTTATTACTCTAACCACTGTACAGTATTTTTTTAAAATTTGATTTTATTTATTTATGCATAGAAGAACTGAGGTATAAGCCAGAGGTGCGGGGTGAGACGATTCGCCAGAGACACATTGGGGAGCAGAACAGGTGAATCTACTGAAATATACTGCTGAGGGGAGCAGCAGGCGAGGCAGGAGGGGTCTGCTGTGCCATGTGGGTTAGTGCCCTGGCGGGGGACCGAACTCATGCTACAGTGGCTGGAGATAGCTTGATAGCACTGAGACTTTAACCCCTGTGCCACCAGGGAGGCCCCACAGTACTGGTTTTGACGATAAGGCATGGTGACATAAACAGAATCTCTTGACTGAGTTTTTTGTCCCCTTGTCTTCTACTGGTTGCTTCCCTAAAATCGGTCTTTATCCCTGAGTGTCCCCGAGTTCCTGAGGAGCCATCAGTCCCTGCAGTTGGGATGCTGTGGTTGGCACCACACAGATCTGACTCTCCCACTAGCCCTGGGGTGGAGTGTGTTCACCTGTCCATCACCACAATCCCTAATCCTTTGATGGTGCTGAGGGGATCAGCATATGCCATTCCCAGGGGGCCTCCCTGGTGGTGCAAGGGGTTAAGTCTCAGCACTATGAAGCTATCTGCAGCCACTGCAGCAGGAGTTCATTCCCTGGCCAGGGAGATTCCCATGTGGCGCAGCAGACCTCTCCTGTCTCGCCTGCTGCTCCCCTCAGCAGTGTATTTCTGTCATTCCTCCTGTTCCGCTCCCCACTCTGTCTCTGGTGAACCCTCTCACCCCTCACACCTCTGGGCTACACCCCAGCTCTTGCATTCATTAAATAAATGAATATTTACAAAAAAATATAGGATAATGTGTCTTTTATTTTTATTACTTCCATTCTCTCACTTGTGTATGGTGGAGTGTCCAGGGGATACTGGTTACTTCTGATATTAATGAGATGCCTCTCTTTTCTTGAATTCTTTTTTGTTTTGAAAATATGGTTATTTTTCATTAAACAAGTTATTTCCTATGATTAGTAGGTTTATTATTGATTGTCATTTAAAAATTGATACAAAATTTTAAAAATTCTGTTTTGATTTGATATTTACCATTTAGAAATCAAAACTGGTAAATATTGGTAGCTATCACAAATATAAAAATAGATGTGCTTTGGGGTCCTCAATGATTTTAAAGAGTGTAAAAGGATTCTAATCCCCCAAATTTGAGAATTACCAATCCATTTGGCCCACTGACAGGTTTTTTATTTTTTTTTGCATAAAAGAGGTGGGGTGTAGGCCAGAGGTGTGGGGGGTGAGAGGATTCACCAAAGACAGAGTGCAGAGCAGAACAGGTGGAGGATCTACTGAAATACGCTGCTTAGGGGAGCAGCGGGTGAGACAGGAGAGGTCTGCTGCACCATATGTGGGCCAGCTCCGTGGCTGGGATTGAACTCAGGCTGTAGTGACAATGCTGGGACTTAACCCTTAGGCCAACAGGGTGATCCCTCCACTGTCAGTTTTTATAAATAAAGTTTTATTGGAACACAGTCATGTTCATACATACATATATCATTTATGGTTACTGTCCTGGTACAAAGGCAGATTTAAAGCCACGTGAAGGACACCATCTGGGCCACAAAGCTGAAAATATTTTCTCTCTGATCCTTAAAGAAAATGTCTGCTGGGCCTCCCCGGTGGCGCAGCGGTTAGGCATTGCGCTGTGGAGTTGTCGGCAGCGGCGACACAAGTTCGAGGCCCGGCCAGGGAGATTCCCACGTGGTGCAGCAGACCTCTCCTGCCTCGCCCGCTGCTCCCCTCTGCAGTGTGTTTCCGTCGACCTGCCTGTTCTGCTCCCCACTCTGTCTCTGGTCAACCCTCTCCCCGCCCCACACTTCTGGCCTGTACCCCAGCTTGTATGCATAAATAAATAAATCTTTAAAAAAAAAAAGAAAATGTCTACTGAATGCTGACGTACAATAATGCACTTAATCTCCACAGACAGTCCTATTATTATTTCCATTTTACAAATGGGAAAAGAGGCATGGAGAGGTTAAGTCACTTTCTTAAGGCCACACAGCCAGTGAGCTGAGTTGGGAAGAAGTAAGTGAAGGTGGTAGTGCCAAGTCTCAAGATGAGTGACTCCAAAACTGGGTTGTGGTAGATGTCTATGGTTATCCTCCTTCTCTGGCCTCCAATCCCCCTTTTTCTGTTGATAGCACTCCAATCTCCTTGTTGCAGATTTGGTGGGTTTCTCTGAAGTCTTTTCTTTTTTTTTTTTTTTTAAGATTTATTTATTTATGCATACAAGCTGGGGTACAGGCCAGAGATGTGGGGTGGTGAGAGGGTTCACCAGAGACAGAGTAGGGAGCAGAACAGGCAGATCGACCGAAATACACTGCTGAGGGGAACAGTGGGCGAGGCAGGAGAGGTCTGCCGTGCCATGTGGGAATCTCCCTGGCTGGGCCTCGAACTTGTGTCACCGCTGCCGACAGCTCCACATCCACAGCGCGGTGCTTAACCTCTACACCACCAGGGAGGCCCTGAAGTCTTTTCTAAGGAGAACCAGAAGCTGTTCTTTCAGATCAAAGGGATCAAAAGCTGCCTTTCACTCCAACAAGAGATATAACTGGCTTTTTGCTTACCTGAATCGACGCAGTCTCCTGACCTCTAATCTGCTAGATACAGTTTTATGGCTATAGACTATATCCACAGAAGCAGTCACAGAATAGGCAGGAAGGTAAAGCCCTGCACTTGGGGGTCTTCAACTATCTTGGAGAGTGACTTCTAGAAGGCTGGAGCGGGGGTGAATGGGCAGATGTGTTGTGGTGGGGGACAGCATTTGGATGAGGATGCAGGTGAAGGGAGGACAGGTTGTGCCTTTCTAAGAACCCTGCCCCCACCTAAGAACCATATGCCCCTCACATATGTTGCCACCACTTTGAACTGGCCATGACTATTCCTTACTGCTCTTGGGTTGCTCTGACCTTCGACCTCTAGGACTCCCCATATATTCCAGAAGGGATGTGTGGGAATTTAGGGGCATCTCAGGAAAGTCAATGAAAAGTTTATGATACAGTTTAGAGAAACAGCTTTTGGTAGGGGGATGAGGGGGAGCAGGGGTCCCCTACAGGGAAAGGTAGGGGGAAGGTAGAGGGAACTGTCTGGGCATGGGGGCCATGAGCTGGGTTTCTTGGGTGCTTCCTGAGGGTGTTGCCAATAGGAATTTTGCCAAGTTTGGGGCTTCACAGGTGCTTCTTGGGGTTCCCCTGGCTTGGTCATGCAGGACAGACATCAGGATGGTTTCTAATTCAGATGGTTGCTCACAGGTATACCCAGAAACTGCAGCAGGTGGACTCTGGGACACCTGGGAGGAGGCACAGGGTGCACGGGGTACACTGCTGTGTACTCTAACTGGGACAACTGGCAAGAACCTGGCTAGAGTCTTCAGTCTTGGTTTTCCTGAGCTGGCCTAAGGGAGAATGGACCCTTAGAGTTCTCACCGCTGAGGTCTGTGAGGGATAGAGGTTATCTGCTCTGGTTCCTGGGGACAAAGACCAGACATAGCAAAGAGCAGATGAGTGTGGATCTATAACTTTCTCATTCTTAGTCACTCTCAAACGTGTTCAAAGAGCCTCCCTCCATGGTTCCCCCAAAGAGACCTGGAGAGTGCTTTGGGATTAAATAAATAAATTTAATTTATTTGCAGTAGGATAAAGACCACTCCAACCAAAAGCCCTTTGATTCAACTTTTTTATTTTTTTTTTCTTTTTGAATGTCATGCAATAATTCACAGTCCCAAGCCCACAGTTTTCAAACAAGGTAGGAAAAAGGAAAAAAGAAGCAAAGGAAATTGGTGGTGGTGTTTTTTTCTTTTGTTATTTCAAGCAGGACCAAATGTCAGAAAAAAATGCTTCTTTTCTCAATCGTTAATTTTTTTGTCCTTTTAAAATTGTTAATTTTTTTTAAATTGATTTCTGCAGGCAGTAATAGTAGGGTTTGGTATAACCAGCAAGCACTCCTGTGTGTGTCTGAGAAAGAGTGTGTAGGGTGAGTGTCTGGTGGGGCCTGTGTGGGACGCTGGGTTCTGCTTCTGCTTTAGGCTTCTCCGTCACACACGAGCCACCAGCTCACCATCACCAGGGAAAGGAAAGATTCAATTGAGATGATAAAACTCATCAATAGAAGCGATTTTTTCTCCCCGTTTTTTCTTTTAAAAATGTTTTTTTTTTCCATTTTCCCCAAGGTTCTCCAAAAATGGCTGAGTTAATTAGAATCCCTTGGCTGTGTGATTTGTCTGCCCCCTCCCCCAGGGCCCCCGTGGTTGTGGGGGTTTGGGGCTGGGTGGGGGCCGCCATCACTGCCCAGGAGAGGCTTTTCCTGCCGAGGGTCTTTGCGGGACACCCTTCTGTGTCCCCACCCTGGTCCCTCCAGAAACCAGGGTCGTCCTGTAGGTCCTTCCCTGGGCCCTTCCGGGCCTCCCATCTGTGCTGGGCAGGTGGCAGCGAGGTGGCCCCGCGGACTTCTCCCCGTGGGGCGTGTGCGTGGGGTGCGTGGGGGGGCCGGGCGGGCAGGATACCACCTCGCCCGGGCTTAGCACCAGTCGTCGTCGTCAGTCTCACTGTAGGCTTCGTGCAGGCCTTTCCGGGAGCCCGGCCCGCGGGGCCTGGCCAGTCCGTGGGCCGGGTAGTAGCCGTTGGGGAGTCGCCGGCCATGCCGGGAAGGCGAGGCGCACGCCGGCCCCGCGGCCCGGGGAGTCCTGGGCGAGCGCGCGGTGGCGCCCGAGCACGCGTGCCGCGTGGAGGGCGGCGCGTCGTAGGGCCCGGCCCGGGACTCCTCCCCGCCGCCGCTGCCCGGACCATCGGCCTCGTCGTAGTCAGATCCCCGGTAGTAAGCGTGGTGCCGGGGACCTGGGGGCCCCTCGGACATGTGCGGGCCAGAGGGCGGCCACCGCGCCCCGCTGTGGCGACAGGCCCTGGGGGACTCGCTCCGGGCTGGGCCAGGGGCCCTCCGCTCCATTCCTGGCGACCGGCTGCTGCCGTGGCCCCCTGCGGGCGGCCGATCCCCTGCCAGAGGCTCGGTCGCGGTCGCGGGGCCCGGGTACCTCCGCGGGCCGCTGGGGACTGCCCGGCCGGACCGCGCCGCGGGTTGCTGCTGCTGCTGCTGCTGTTGCTGCTGCTGCTGCTGCTGCTGCTGCGCGGGGCCAGAGCCGCCGGCCTTACGGATCACGGGGGAATAGGACACGTGTGGCCGGGGGGTAGAGGGGGTCTGGGGGAGCTGGCGGCGTCCCCGCCGCGGAGTGCTGGTACCAGATGTTGAGGGGGCTGGGCTTCCACTTACGGAACTACTGCCCTACACGAAAATTGAAACAAAGGAAATCAAAAAAAAAGATACAACAAAATCAACCAGGAGACAGGAGGAGACATGGGGGTGAGGGAGGTTGGGGGGGTGGGCGAAGGAAAATCAAAGGAGAATAGGAGAGGGACCAGATAGAGGAAGAGAGGGGACACAGGACATTTGAATGGAAAAAAAGGAGAAAAGCAACAGCCACAGGGAGAAGGAGGACAAGGAGGAGGGGGAGAAAAGGGGAGTGAGAGACAAGGAGGGAGGGGAAGTCAAAAACCAACACAACAAAGTGAAAAGAGAAATGAGAAATGGAGTTTTGTAAGTTTCGGGGTTAAAATAGCAGAAGTCTCAAAATTTACTCACAAGCGTCCAGTGGACAGAAATCATAATCGAAACGAAAAACGGAAGCCGGGTTAAAGGAAAGCGAAAGGCAGTGGGCAGCATAAGTCATAAAGACTGAGCTGACCAGAAACGCAAATGTGATCCACAACCAAAGAGGAAGCAGCTGCACGGGGTAGGGGGGCTGGGGTGGCAGGAGAGGGTGGCAGGTGGGCAGGGGGGCAGAGGGGCTGGGGGCAGTGGGGAGCCAGAGTGGCAGGGGCAGTGTCTACCCTTCCTCCCGGGGATCCCCGCCCTGGTTTGGAGAGCCCAATGATGGGCAAGGTGGACCGTTTGAGCAGGGAGTGGGGTGTCTGCCCGGGGTAGATGGGTGGGGGAGTCCCCTCTCCTGGCCTGTGGTTTCCACCCAATGGTGTCTCATGCCACACCCACCTGCCGGTGTGCCATGTGCTCTCGGCCCTCACTGGGAGAGCGGGACCAGCGTTGGTCCCGGGCCCTGGCACGGCAGTGGTCTGGCCGCTCCGGGGCATAGCGCTCCTTGTCTGGTGGTGGTGGGTGGTGGTGGTGGTGGTGGTGATGGTGCTGCCGATGCTTCCGGTCCTTGGGTCTGCCCCGCTCCTGGTCCCGCTCTTTGGATGGCAGGTCCCCTGACTGGGTGGTCATGCTCAGATCTGTTCCCAAGCCTGAGCCAGGCAGGGTCAGACAGACAGACAGACAGACAGAAGACTGTGAGGGAAGGGTGGGGTAGTGTGTACACAGGATGAGCCACCAAAGAGGGCCTGGTGAGGGTTCGGGGGCCTGGTTCCCAGGCTTGGAGCAGCAGCAGGCTTTGGCTTGGGTGCCCTGTCTTGTCCTTCACAAGGCCTATTCCTCTTCTGGGCCCGCCCTCCTCCTTTTCTCCTCTCCCCTCAGTCCACTCTTACAGTCTCCGGTGTCTTGGGCCCACCTGTGTCCACATCGGTGTAGCGACCCAGGGAGCGCTCAGAGGCACGGTGGCCACGGTCGCGACGCCGCTGGTGGTGTCGCTGGTTCTCCTCTGGTGGCACCCTCTCCAGCGAATAGTCGTCCAGGCGGCGGGCCTTGGGGCCCAGCACGGAGGCCGAGCGTTTCATGGGGCTGGTGTCTGAGATGGTCTGGGAGGGAGGGGACAGGCCAGCAGGCCAGGGTCAGCTGCTGGTACCAAGTGGTCCTGGTCTGTCCTGTCACACTGGTCATCCATGACCAGAGTGTGACCCTCCAGGGCCTGTGTGTGAATGACCAGGACCCCAGGACTCCTTGGTCCTCTCCCAGACTCATTCTGGTACTGTCCAGGAGGTCCTGTCTGGTCCATCCCCATCCATCCATCCATCCATCCCAGTGCCCCTGCGAGTCCAACTGGGGACTGGCAGCCCACAGAAGGGAAAAGCCCCCACCATCTGGAGTGTGTGTCTGGTAACTGCCTGCAGTGGGCAGCGTGGCCTTGCCCTCAGCCCTGCCTGCTCTCCCAGGAGCATGAGAAGCAGCTGCCTTCCGTGGCTGTCAGGCCACCTGGCTTAGGGCCAGGTGTCCAGCACCCATCTTGCTGTCCTCCTGGGCCTGCTGGTGCTGTGCTTTCCTGACCGCCTGAGTCTGGCTCCTGGAGGGGGCCCTTGAGGGGCCACCCTGGCATTTGAGGCCCTGGAGCACCTCTTCTCATCCTTGGTCTGCAGCCTAAGAGCTTGCATGTGCTGCACCCCCGGGGTCAAGCCCTGGAGATAGGAGCTCTGTGGTTTTCTTTGGTCAGGAGAGGAGAGGAGGAAAGCACGGCCACGTCTCTGGACCGACATCAGCCCAGCTGCACTTTGGTGGCACTGCCCAAGGCAGGACCAGAGAGTCGGAGGAATGGTGAAGCTGGGGGTGCTTCACGTCAGGCTTTTTGGAATAATGGCCCCGCTTGGCTTCGGGGCTTTGAAGAGAAGGGGGTGTGGGTAGGGAGCGGGTGGGGCGGGCTTGCCCCCTCCCCCCAGGGCAGCACACACGGGCACACAGAGAACACAACACAACAGGGCTCCACAGGGTGGAGGGTACAAAGTAAGGTTGGGGTCTGAGGACGGCGAGAGATGACAGGACTCCCATGAGGGGGGTGGGCAGGAAGAGGGGGCCGGAGCCGAGCTGGGCTGCGGGCGAGGTACATACACTGAGGTTATTCCCACGTGGCCGGCCCCTTCTCCTCTGTCACAGCCCCACGGGATGGTGCACACAGAAAAAACAGAAAGAAGAAAATAAATATAAAAGCCAAGAGGGAGCGTGAGAGGTGGCACATGGAGTTGTCAGGGTCCAGGGTGGAACCTGAGGGAGGGAGTGGTTAGAGGGAAAGAGAGGTTAAAGTTCCTTGTGTGTGGGTGATCCCGGGCCCAGTGGGCATCCTCCCATGGGCTCAGAGGAGGCAGATGAGACAGACAGACAGATGGCAGAGGCACGAGACTGACAGATGGGACAATGTGGCTTCAGGCACCTGGCCTTAGACTCTGCCTCATGCAATGCGCCCAGCCCTGGCTCCAACTGACACTGAAAGCTTGTGGGAATTGGCCACTGGTTGGGTTCTCCTGGGGTCCAGCAGTTCCATTCTGGGATAGGGGTGAAGATGAGGCCCAGCGGGATGGGGCTGGATAGCTACATGCAAGCTGGGTGCTTCCCTCCCAAGTCCCCAGCAGTCAGAGGCCAGAGCCCTTGGGTGACCCTGAACCTGCCAGGCACAGCACAGCCTTCTGCCTCGTGCAGACACCACAGCACAGCACGCAGGAAGCCCGTCACAGCCAGCCATGCTGGCCCATCTCTCAGGCTGGGTGGGCAGCCAGCCAGCCATGCTTCCGGTTACTCTGTCCCCATGTGCCAAAGGCAGTGGGGTCACCCCCCCCTAACACTTCTGAGTGGGCCCTGCAGTTAGGTAAAGCAGCCACACACAGACACACATCAGGCACACATCTCTGACCCTCCCCAGCAGCCCCTACAGATACCAGACAAGATGAATCCCAGTTGCCCCCAGGCCCACCCTAAGTTCAGCTACCAGCTTCTAAAACCTGCCAAATTCTCCAGAGCAGACCTGCAGGTGCATGCAAGTGCACATGGGATACATGTATGTGTGCAGGCATATGTACATGTGCATGTCACTGAGCAAAGGCGAGGTGTGTGTGTGCATGGGTGAGTGCATGTGTACTCTTCATTGCAGCTCTCACCTGCCCTACTTTCCTTTCTCATATCTCCCTCACACCCCCTCCCCTGGCAAGTGTCCTCCATGTCCCCTTCAGGCCCCCCAGACAGAGCAGAGAGAAGCACTTGACAGTGGCCATCCTCCCCTGACCCAGGGGAATCCCTTCCCCTCTGCTTTCCATCAAGTTGTTGCTAGGATCTCGAGGTGTTCCAGATGTGGCCAGGGGAGCAGTGGAGCCTGCACGCTGCCACTGGGGGCACAGGCTGCCTCCCACCTCCAGGCTGGGTTCTGGAGGAAGAAGATGCCCTGGACTGTGTGGGAAGGGCGGGGGCTGATGGCATCATAGTCACTGGGCCCGGCTCGGACTTCAGGGGTTGAGTCCAGCCCCAGCGGGGTGGGTGAAAGCCCTCACCTGGTTCTCCGCGGGGAGGCGGGGCATGGAGGCGGCCCGGGCCTGGCCTTCCATGGGGAGGTAGTGCTCACTGTCCGAGTAGCCATCTCTGCCCATCTCGTGCATCTCCACAGACTGCGGGGCATATGGCGAGGCCAGTGAGCCCTGGGGCCGGACCCCCGGACCCCATGGTGGCCTGGTGTTTGCAGAGCAGTGGGCGTGGGGGCCCGGACCCCTCCCTCCTATACTGCCCAGGGCCCAGGAGCTGCAGGGGTGGTGGGGGATAGAGGCACCTGAGAGTTGGGCTGGCTGTTGGGTATGTCGGTGGGGGGTCCCCGCTCTGGGCTCCATGTGCCTGTCTTCTGGAACATCTCTTGGGCTCGTTGGGTCATCCAGGATGGACTCTCCTTGAGGCCACCTTCATGAGCCATCCTGTGTAGAGACAGAGGCCAAGGTGTTGGTGGGCACTGTGGGGCTGCCACACCTGGGACTGGTCTCCCCTCCACCCTGCCTACTGGCCAGAGGGACACTCACAGGCCTCCTCCTGGTTCCAGCTGGGTGGAGGGGAGGGCATTCTGGCCAGGTCCCCCCTCCTGCGTTGGCGATGGGGGCTCCATGCGCTGGAACATGAGGGGTGTCCGGTTCTGGAGAAGCAGAGAGCAGCAGGTGTGCACAAGATAACGTGGTGGATGGGTTACAGAGGGCAGGTTAGGCAGGTGTCTGAGGCTTGGCACTGGCCAAGCCCACAGCTGAATGGGAGAGTGGGGAGGCTGCAGAGGGGACCCTCAGCCCACTCCCAGGACAAAGTGCCAGGAGTACTCTTGGCATATCCCCCACTCCCCCCAACATACATTCCCAGATCTGATCTATCAGCCAGTTAACTATACACTTCCTTCCAAATGCATACGAAATGGGATCACTTCTCACCGCTCCACAGCCCCCATACCGGTCCCACACCCCCATCACCCACCTGGACCAGTGTATAGCTAGCTCCCAGGCCTCTGGCCTCCAGGCCTTGCCCTGCCGTCACCAGAGGTGCCTGTGAGCACGGTGTGAAGGGGCTTCCCTTCCCCACTGAGGTGTTGCCAGGGGCCTTGCCTCACTCCCAACAAATGTCAAAGTTCTTCCCACGACCCCAAAGGCCTTGCATTATCTGCCCCATCACCTACCCACCCTTGTCTCCTTCCACTGCCCTTCTTGCTCATTCTGTTTCACCATATTGACCTCTTCACTATTTCCAAACTCAAACTCATGGCCCAGCCCCAGGGCGTCTGCAGTGGCTGTTCGCTCTGTCCGGAATGCTCCTCCCCAGTCTTCTTTGCTTAGATGTCACCTCCTCAGGGACGTCTGCTTGGACCACCCATTTCAAATTGCATTCCTCCTGCTCTCCTCTCCTTCCACGGCACTTACTGTTTTCTGCTATGCTATATAATTCAGTCATTTGTCATTGTTGGCAATTCCCCAACTGGAATGACCGCACCTTGGGGATTTTGGTCTGTTTTGTGGCACCCCCAAAACTGAGAACGGTGCCCAGCACACAGTCAGCACCCAATATATGTTGATAGAACATTAATTAATCCAGCTGTCTCCTTGACATGGGCCTGCTTCCCAGTGACCTGCAGGGGCCTGGCCTTAACACCCTCGTTCCAGCAGGTCCTCACAGTGACAGGAGGCCACCATCTCCCAGCCTGTCTGCAGAGCCAGGGACCGACGGGGGAGGACTGTTAGGGCCCAGGTCGTACCTGCTCCTCACGCATGGCCTGCAGCTTCTTGGCTTTGCTCTGCCGGTAGTATTCCATGATCATCATGGCTGCATAGATCTTCCCCACTGTCAGGTCCGTGGCTGGGGGCACAGAGTGAGCTCAGCACAGGCAGGGGCCTCCGTCAGGCTCCAGCCTGGGCCCCCATTTACCCCAGTCCTGTCCTACCCCCCTGCCCTGTCCTTATGGGTCAGAGCCTGGGAAGAGGCCAGGTTCTTTTCTTACACTTGTGAGGAGTGACCAGCAGGTCCAGTGTCTTCTGCGACAGGTTGGGCCAGATGGCCATCATCTCCTTGCGCAGCTCGGCGTCCATCTGCTGTTTGTCGGCACCTCCTGCAACGTGGGCACATAGAGGCCTTGATTGCCTGCCGGGGCGTCAGCCTCAAAGCCGGCAGTTCCTGCTGACCCATTGCTCTGGAGACCTGGTTCCTATAGGGTCTCCCGTCCCTGTGGGTCTGGCCCAGAGAGTAATGGCTACTGGGCTCTGGTTCTGGACAGGACGAGGACCCTGGAACAGTTGTGTAGGGGCACACTCCAAAATCAACTTGGCTCCTACCGACCAAGTGTAAAGTTAGATGTTAGTCTACTGCTTCATGCCTCAGTTTCCCATCTGTGGAGTGGGGGTGACTGCAATAAATCTGCCTAACTCAAAGTGGTTCATGTATACGTAGGCTTAGGACAGTGTCTGCCAATGGATTATTACAGCAACTAATGGGTTACAGGCAGAGCCTGGATTGAGCCCCAGGATGTTGACACCCAGAGCAGTCTTGAGAGGAGTCTTCTCCTTCAACCAAGTCTTCCCCCCAGCCCCCAATGAGTATGACCTTCATAGTTGATCCCTGGTCCCTCACCCCAGCCACGGTGGTTATGAAGGCTCTTTGCAATGATTCCTGGTCCCTCTGCTTAAAGAGGTGTGAGTGTAGCCCTTTCTGACCCTTGTGGTTGGCTGGGGTGATGTGAGGATTTCTTGCTAATGAGGTGTCAGTAGAGTGAGATCCCACTTTGAGATCAGGGCATTTAGTGCCCAGTCTGGAACAAATTTGAGTTTCTCTTTCCTTATCATGATGTGTGGTGAAATTCTGGACAGTGGCTGTTCATTCTGGCCTAGTCCCTCAGTGACTGATGAACAGAGCCCCCTGCCAAGCCAGGAAGGACACATAATGAAAGCAGAAGGTGAACCTTTGTCAACTTGATACCTTGGGGCTGTTTGTTACAGTAGCAGTGCTCACCTATCCTAGCTGATATACCAGCCTCATCTCCACTTTCTTTTTCAGAGCCCCCAACCCTGGGCACAGGGACACTGTTCCAAATATTTTCCAGCAGGCAAAGAAGGGATATGGATGACAGAGTTAGCGCAAGGACTCCAAGGTCCCCTGATGGGTCACCCATTAACCCTGTAGTTGCTCTGCTCCCACATCCACTAGAGGGCACCTGTGAGCACTGGTGTTGGTGCATTTGCTCAGAGCCCTCAGTGATCTGCCCTCATCTCCTCTACTCTCCCCTTTGCTTACCCTGCTCAAATTGCACTGGGCCTCACTGTTCCTCAGATATGCTAGGCATAGTCCTGCCTCAGGGCCTTTGCACTGGTTGTTTCCTCTGGTAAGATCACTGTTTCTACAACTATCTACATGGCTCTCCTCCCTCATATTCTTCAGGTCCCTGCTCAACCCTTTATTAAAGAGGTCTCCTAGATGGCCCCTTTATCTCAAACAGCACCCCAGGCCTCAACACCTAGCCTTTCTCCTGCTTGGTTTCTCTACTCTATACTTATCACCTCATGTTGTTCCCTCTCTCAACCACTAGAGAACACACTGCACAGCCTGGTTTTTCACTGCCAGGGGCCACTGGGTCTAACCATTCCAGGACCGTGGTTGACTGCTGGGTCTGGACTCAGGTTGGAGAGCAAGATTATTGAGGGAAACTTTTATTACAGAAACTCCCCCTTCCCCCTTACATGGGATCAAGACCCTCTACACCCACCGATAACAAGTTTTCTTTCCTTATGGGATGCATCTGGGATGAATAGCTATTTCTGCTATTTCTTTCCCTATCATAGTGACTGGTGAAATTATGGATTTAGCTGTAGCTAAATGAGGAGCTGGGTCTCTGTGTCTCCTTCTTAGAGGCACAAGAAAGGGAACATGACATTTCCTGTTAAAAGTCACTTTCTTCTTACAGTTGATTTGTTTGCTGTTTCTAGAGGAGAAAAGGAAGCCATTTCCCATAGACTGGATTATGTGCCCCTCCTCCCCAATTTATGTTGAGGTTCTAAGCCCCAATGTGACTGCAGTTGGAGATAGGGCCTTCAAGAGGTAATTCAAATTACATGAGGTCATACAGTTTTAGGACAAGCTGGGGAGAGAGGACCCAGGAGAAACCAAACCTGCCTTGACTTTGTACTTCAGTCTTCAGAATTGTGAGAAAACCAGCGTCTGTGTTGTTGGTCTGTGGTACTTTATTATGGCAACTAGAGCCAACACCTACTCTTGGTGTCTGAATGAGGTGGGAGTTGGAAGGATTTCTTGACCTTGGTCAGCACCGCTGACACCTGGGGTGGGACTGCCCTTAGTTATGGGAGTCCTGTGCACTGCAACATTGAGCAACACTCCTGGCTTCCAGCCACCAGTTACTAGGAGCAGCCCCCTCCCCCAGTCCTGACAACCCAAACTGTCTCTTAACATTGCTTAGTGTCCCCTGGGGACAAATGATCCCAGTTGAGAATACCTCCTTAGACTCTTTTCCCTTCAATCCACTGGGAAGTTCAATTCATTCAAATTCAGGACTGCCATTCACATTCAAAAGGCAAAATGCACTGAGGATTTCAAGATGGCACTCCACTGGGGTCATGGGGTTTGCTCAAGGTTGAAACCGAAGTTTATTCCTCCTCCAGGTACAGAATTATTAACACTGGAGTTCCCAGGAAAGACGGTCTTTCTGTGCATGGGCAATAGTCACCTATAAACCAATTGTATCCCAGAGTTTGTCCCCTAAGAGACCTTCTCTCCCTATGTCTTTGCTCAGCGAACTTCTGTCAGAGACTGTCCCGTGTGCTGTAGGTCATTTAGCAGCATTTCAGCTTCTGCACCCCAGATGCCACCAGCACCAGTCCCCTCCCAACTGTGACAGCCCAAAATGTCTCCTGACATTGTCCAATGTCCCCTTGGGACAGAACTGCCCGTGGTTGATAACTTCTGATTTTGGGTTAACCCCTGATGTGGACCCCCAACCTGCAACCTTGCTTTTTCATCTCACCTTTGAACACATTACATATTCTTACTCAGTTTATTGTCTGTCACCTCTGTCCCTGCAGCCCCACGAGGGCTGAAGGTTGACGTCTTTCACCGCCATGACCCAAGTGCCAAAGACAGAGCCCAGGCACAGAACAGGTTCTCAATGAATGCTCTCATCCCATGAGCTCCGGCCAACATGACCACAGTTTCAGGCTAATAACAGCATGCCAGAAAGTCACCCGCTTTGGCACAGGCAGGTCAAAGTCTTTCAGTTGCTTGAGGCCCATCCCAGAAGTTTCTAGGCCATTACAGACCCTACCTCATACATTCTGGTCTTTGGGGGTACTAAATGGTAAACAATGCCCTTGGCTGGTCAGCCCCACAGAGTCCTGGGTAGGATGAGCATTGCTAATTTGGGAACCAGTGGCCTGCCAGGGTGAGGACCGCATGAGCATAGAGAATGCCTGCACATGAATGGAAATGTCTGACTAGTTGGTTTATGTTTGTTCAGGCCTGTGTCAACTCTGCCCTCACTACCTGGGGGTGGGGATGGAGGAAGTAGGAGAGCAGAGACTCTGAGGAGACAGCCTGGCTCCCTTGGAAGGAGGCCTCAGGGGTCCAGACACAACATCTAAACTAAAAAGAAACATGAAGAAGGGAGGATTTCTCCCTGACAAGAATGAGATCCTGCTGGGTGGAGAGAACGGAGGAGTGGGTCAGAGAGAAAGACAAGCAGACATGGGAGAGATGGATAGAGAAGGGACATAGAGAGAATCAGACGGGTCTGTCCAAATTTTCAGTTGAGAATAAGATGTCTCCTGCCCAAGATGGTGGAAGACTCATCACCTCACTGCCTTCAGAACCTTCTCTGGGAGGCCTCCCCTGCTGGAAGTGAGCTGGAGCGCCCCTTGCTACTCTGAATCTCCACGTGCCATAGCCTGGGATGAAAATAGCCTCAGTTTCCTATGCTACACAAGTGACTTCAAATACACAAGTCTCCTAGAGTACAAAGTTTCCTAGAATACACACAATTTATCTGAACTTTTGAGACTTGCTTCCACAGACATAGCTGAGCTTGGACACTTGGCAGCAGATGACACAACCTAAGTGTGTACTGAGGTGAATGATCTTAAGCTAAACCCTAGGCCAGCACAAACTGAGAGACTGCTAAGTGGAACTAACAAAGGGGACTGCCGAGAGGTGGAGGGCTCATCACAGAAACCCAAAACTCCAGGTATCTGAAGGAAAGATTCTTCATACTTCTCCATGTATGAACTGTCCTGTAATTAGCCAATGAACTTCGGCCAAACCCACATTCATTTGACCCAATCTACTTTTTTTAGCCAATAAAATTTAACTCCTTTGTTGTCATCCTCACTACCCCAAATTGGTATAAATACCTTCCCTTTCATAGTTGAAGGAGGAATAGTTGAGTTTTTCCTCTACTTCCTTGCTAGTCAACTTGCAAAAAAAATGTTATTTTCTCAAAACCTGGTGCCAGAGTAACTGGCTTCCCAATATAGTGAGTTGGACAGTGAGTACCACCCCCCGGCCTTTTGGCCCTAACCTGCCACATTGCCCTTTTCATCTCTGTTAACAGCAGCTCTGTCCCCAACCCCTTTTCTGTCCCTCACACCCCACATTTGATCCACTGGCCATCTTTTGGCTTAGCTCCCAGGAAATATCTAGAATCTGAACACTCCATGCTTCCTCAGTCTAAGCTGCCACTCTGTGTTCACCTGGATGTACCAGAGGCCTCCACCAGGGCCTCCTCCCAGAGCTCTCTCCCCTCTGGGACCAGGGGGAGCCTGTTCAAATGTGAGAGTGATCACACCCCTCTCTTGCTCTGGGTGCCATGTGGCTCTCACTCAGAGGGCTCCTGCAACACAGCCCCAGGGGGCTTCCTAGCCTAGGACCTTTGCATTCGCTGAGAAGTGTCTGAGGCACTTTCCCCCCAGGAATTCATGTGACTCATCACTTCACCCCTTTAGAACACCCAGGGAGGTCTCCAGTGCTGGAAGTATAAAGGGGTGTGTTCCCTACACTAGAGCCATGTCCAGCGCATGGGAGGAGTGTTCTAGATGTCTGCTGACAAGTGAATGGGTGAACGAGTGATGATCCAGATGGGCAGCAACTCCTCTTGTTTTAGGCAGGGAGAAAGATCCCCAGCTGCCCTCTGCTCTCTCCTCCAAGGCCTGGCTCCACCCTGTCCTCCCTCTCTGTTCCTGTCCCTGCCCTCACCCTTGGCGATCTTGATGTCCAGGGCAGTGCGGATCAGAGCCATGAGGGTGGAAT
The DNA here is from genome assembly GCA_004024925.1 of Scalopus aquaticus. Classification (NCBI taxonomy): domain Eukaryota; kingdom Metazoa; phylum Chordata; class Mammalia; order Eulipotyphla; family Talpidae; genus Scalopus; species Scalopus aquaticus. The sequence goes on from PVIJ01015333.1 coordinate 16,602, forward strand.
TGAAGTGGACGGTGTTGTCATCGGCGACAGGTAGATCCATTCGCAAGAGCCTCTACAGAAAACCAGAGGCGACGGCAGTCACTCCCAGCACTCCTCCTGGGTCCCTTGTGAGCCAGATCCACCCTACCCATGGAACCCCAGGAAGAACTCTGAAGGCAGTGGCTAAGATGCTCCCCACTTCAGGTTATCCCTCCCAGTGCTCCATTTACTGATTCCCCTTAATAGCCTGCAGGGGCGTGATGGGGCTTCTCTTCTGCTCTGAGTCCCTGCTGTTTCCTCCAGCCTACTGGACCCCAGAGCTGGCATTTTCAGGGTTAGCCCAGATCCTCGCCTTGCCCCAGAGTTCTTCTGGATGGCTCCGTTCCATTCTGACCCCAGGAAGAAGAGTGCAGGCTGGATTGTAGCAGTGCATGCAGCAGCCAGGCAGAGGGGTCCACGGCCACAGTCACCTGGGAGCCCCTGGCTCCTGACTCCCACCCCCAGCTCGGCCCCAACCAGACCAGATGGGCAAAGACCACATCATTCCTGAGAAGCGGCAGGCAGGCGGCCCCCTGCTGATGGGGCAACCTCTTGCAACATGCAGCGAGGCAGTGACACAGAACGGCAGACAGGGGCACATGCAGACGGAATCTCGAGACTCATTCATAGCTCCGTGGGAAGTGTATCTCAGGGGCATGTCCGGATCTTGGTTTTTCTGTGCAATGGCAGGGGGACGGGGGAGGAGGCGTTCCTGTGGCCCAGGGAAGAAAGACTCCCATGTCCCAGGCAGGGGTTCTGTCACCCATGCTTGGTGGCATGGGAGAGGATACTGGGCTGGTGTGCACTAGCCCAGGCAGAGGTGGCACAGAGACGGGGGTTGAGGGTGGGTTTGGCTTTCACCAGACACAGGTCAACAGGAAACAGGTTGAGAAGGGGAGAGGGATGGAAAACTCAGAACAGAATACAAGGGAGGGGTTGGGGCAGCATAGGGAGGGAGGGAGGAGGCAGAGAGGGAAATACATAGACCGGGCCACAGTGCAGTTGTGCAAGTTGCACACCACACAGAGGACATGTCTTAGGAATCATGGATTTGTGTAAATGACTATTCCCCAGCTGATAGCGGAAAAATGCCTTGTTCTCACCACATGGGTGGATAACAGCAGTTTTCCAACAAAGTTCTGTGGAAAGTGCACCCCTAAGGGTGCCTTATGGACCTGTGGTGGCCCCACAAGACAAGAAAAGGATGGGTACTCCCGCTTTCTCTTTTGGGTGTGCACATGCATGCACACACACACAGACACGCTCAGTCAAACAGATGAAGAGAAGGGACAAGAGAGGAGAGACAGGAGGGACAGGACCAAGGCGAGGATCTTTGAGATCCTGGTGGTGTCACCTCATCCCGGAAGGAGGGGTACATGGAGGGTGGAGCAGGAATGAGGTTGAGAGGTTACATGAGGTGGGAAAGAATGGCATTGACATAAGGGGAGGGAGACTCTTGCAGACACAGGGCAGGCCACGGTGGATGAAATGTTGGGGCAATTTTTTTTTTTTGGTGGGGGCAACTTTAAAGGTCATCCCTGAACTTCTCGTGGATGAGATGGAAGGAACAGAGCACATCTATCCTTGGGTGCCAAGGGAGATTCCAGGACAGGGATGTGGAAGGGTGGCTGGCCCAGCCGCTTGGCGGCAGGACCCTTGCTCTGTCAGCCAGCATGCACCCCCCACCCCCGGTCGGCCATGGTGCCTGCCCTCCCCAGGCCCCCGCCAAGGCAGCGTGCATGGCCTGCGTCAGGGTGCCGCGGTCCAGGGGTCCAGCTGCGGCCCGCCTGCCCACTCTGGAACAATGGAGAGGCATGTTGGGGTGTCTTGGGGGGATATGGGTGGCATAGGGATGGGGCTGAGGTAGCAACTCCAGGGGGGAGGGGAGGAGGAGAGGCTGTGGGTGCTCCTCGGGAGGTCTTGAATCCCCCCAGGCCCTAGGTCAGAGATCAGCTTCAGGTGTGCATGGCGGGGGGGGGGGGTGCTGGGGGGTGCTGGAGATGAGGGCTCAAGATATAAAAGATGGGCAAGGGCCTTGCCTCTCACAGGGCCAAAGCCCCCCTGCCTGCAAGGCAACTGCCCTGGCCTGGGTGTGGGATGATAGGAGGCACAGTAGCCACACTCCAACCCCAAAAGTGCATCCAATTTGGTTCCTGTGGGACCAGGTGCTGGGGGCTCCCCTCCACCTCCCCCCAGCGTGTCGGCCATAATGGAGTCTCAAAACACCAAGACACACTTATTAGAAGGACGGACACAGTGTGCTGCTTAGAGTCAAGGGATGGTCATGATCCAACTACTCGAGGAGGAAAGGAAGAAAAAAAAAGAGAAAAAGGGAAAAAAGAAGAGTAATGTTGGAAAAAGACTCGGCTGGTTGTTCCGGGTCAGCACTGAAAAATCCCCAGTGCCTGGAGGTCAGTGGTCAGCAAGGGTAGACTACCTTGTAAGCCACTCTGGCCGGACACTTCTTCCCCAGACCCAGGGGAGGGGACATGTGTCTCAGCATCTGATACATGTCCGGGTAAGGCATGCGGCCCCTGGCAGCACCAAAAACAAAAACGGAGGTGGAGTGGGAACAAAGAACCAAAGGAAGAGGGGTGGACGGAGGAGGAGAAACGGAAGGAAAAAAACACATAAAAAAAAAAAAACCAAAAAAAAATATATAACCACAGGAGCCGAAAAAATAGAGAGAGAAAGATGTAGAGAACAATAAAATAGGTGTTTCAAATAAATGGAAAAGAGGAGGAAAAAATGGAAGAAAAGGTAATAAAAAAGATTATTTCACTGCTTATGAGCAGGGAGAGAAAGAGAAAAGAGAAAAGTCAGATTCAATTTTGAGTTATGATTTTTGTGGGATGTAGAGGGAAGGGTGTTCTCACTTTGGAGGGCCTGGAGTAATGCTTTTGTTCAGAGGTATTTTAAAAATTGGGTAAAGTTCCCTGGTTTGGCTGAGGCTGGTCTCTGAGGGGGTCTAGATGGGGAGGAGGGGCGGGGCAGTAGGAGGAGGGCTGGGGACTTCGGAAGGAGAAGGGCAGAGGGAGACAGTGGAAGTGAAGGGGGGGCAAAGCAGTTACAACCCCCACCCCAGATGTGTCTGATTTGGGGTGCCGTTGAGACCCCAGGATGGGCAGCTTCAGCTAACAGCAAGCAGAAATGGCTGAAGGGAACGGAGATATGTTCCATGCGTCATTGAGTCTACTTGACTGCATTCTGTTGGCTAAGAGTTTTCTAGTTTAATGCAAAAGAGAGAGATGGCTCTGTTTTTTAGATATATATATATGAATATATATATTGAAGAACCCCAAGCCACACTCATTCCATGGATGCTAGCAGGTTTTAGTGGAAATCAAACCTTGCAAGCAACCCTATGAGGACATTTCTTGCCTAAGCCGAGAGGGGGAGATATTACTCGCAATAAACTGTACATATCCTTATAATGAATCCGACCGCTGAAAGGAGAAGAGAGGGGATTAGTGGAGGCGAGGGGTTGAGTTGCATTCACACTGGTCTCATAGTGAGGCCATGATGCCAGGACCTCCTGGCTTGAAGGAGCTGGAGAGACCTGGGTTGAATGAGGTCCCTTAGATATTCCCAGACCCCAGGTTTTGGTTGGGGTGGGCTGGAAGCTCGAGGTTGGGGGGCACCTCCCCCAGGGCTCTGTGCATTTCCTTCCTTCACAATCTATATGGGCTACACTAGGGGATTGTGTAATAGAGGACAGGGGGACAGCATCCAACTGCTGTGACCTAAAATCAAAAGAGGAAGAGTTAGGAATGAGCTGAAAGTCAAGCCCCAGACCCGTGGCTCACCCCGGCCTCTTGGTCTCATGGAGCACTTCTCTTGGGCTTGTCTGCAGGAGTGTGAAGGGTTCACTCCTCCCAGGCTTCCTCATGAGGCCTGTCCTCCAGCACTCAGGCTGCTGAGGGTCCTCATTAATCGCCCCAACCCAGTCTGAACTAGAATCTTCCGTTCATGGGTGGTGGGCTCTGAGAATCAGGATGGCACCTCTGACTATTCTACAAGGGCTTGGAACTGAGTGGACGCTCAATACGCATGCGCAGGATGAAGATGCCTCTCTGAAACCACCACCTGCCAGCCGGGAGGGGACACTCTGGTACCCAGGGAGGTGGGAGCACTCACGCCCTGTGTGACCATGAAGATGAATGGGCCTCTGAGGCTGTGTCTTCCGGGCTGTGGGAAGGCCCTGGCCTGCTCCAAGGCCCTGGGATCCCAGTGGGGTGCTAGATTTTGCCACTATGATCTTGCAGCCAATTCCATCTGCCAAAGGAGCTAGGTCAGTCCCCTTCCCTACACTCCCAGGGGAATTGAGGTTGGGAGGCCTTCAACTTCTTCCCTGGTGTCTGGCTAACTTGCCCTCACGGTCTGGTGGCCTCACAGTGAAGGGCAGGAGAGAGTCACAGGAAGTGAATCTTAACTTCCTCCATCAACTCCCCAAACACTTGGGGCTTAGGCAGGGGAGATACCCAAAGCACTTAATGTGGGGCATGCAAGGGGCTGATTCCCATCTCCTTCCTTTAGACTGATCCCTCTGCCCCCAGATCCCCTCTAGCTCACCAGGGACACAATACTCCAGGGGCTTGATCTAGTCTGTACTCCAGTGTCAGGGAAAGGTGGGCAATGTAGCTGGAGGATTCAGGGGGACTCCTTACCATGCTGCAGGGTCGTACTCAGCCCAGACACGCACATACTCATCCAGATGGTGGGGACCCAGGATGGAGGAATCGCGGGTGAGGTACTCAAAGTTGTCCATGATGACAGCAACAAAGAGGTTCAGCATCTGTGGGGCCCCAGTGGCCAAGAGGTTGTGGGGGAGAGCAAGACACATACAACCCACACATATGCACAAACATAGGCCCAGAGTGGGTAGAGAGGAGATGAGATAAGAGAGAAAGAGACAGAAAGGGAGAGAGGGAGAGGATGAGAGAGAGGGAAAGGGAGAGAGAGAGAACAGCAGGACAGGGAAAAGAGACACATGCTCATAGAAGGAGGCCCACAGACAGGAAGGGAAGTGGAGAGAGGCAGAGACACAAAGATAGCGTGAAGGAGATAGAGACATAAAGAGGCAGAGACGGGGAGTGATGAAAAGAGAGTTGGGAAGAGAGGAGAGGCTATGTGAGATGGGGGTCAACACCAAGGGGACAACCATGATCCCAAATCTTCCCACACTTGTCCCCAACAAGCCAAAGTGATCTCTCCAAGTAGGTAAGATATTTGCTGCGTCCCCAGCCCCAACCAAAGTAAGCACTCAGCAAATATTTCTCGGATGAAATGAATGACTTTTCTTGTCCTGCATCTTGTAGCACCTTTTCATGAGGTCTTCTAGCCCTTAGCACATGGAAAGAATGCATCAATCTTGCCTCCGAGCCTTTGCAAATTTGCTCCCTTCAAGGACATCATGGCATTTTTTCCTTTGGGAAACAGTGGCCCCCTCATTTACACTTAGTTGTAGCTGGGTATGGCTGACCCCCACCTCATGGTTCCAGATGTGGTGGTCATAAAATCTAGGCTTGTGATTGATTAGGGAAGGATACATGACCCAAGGTAGCCAATGAGAGCCTTCCTCATATTATTGTTGGCACTCTGGCAGCCATCTTGCCTCTAGAAAGAAAGTCTGGGTGTGAAGCCAGAGTGGAGGAAAACAGCAAAAATGAGGAAGTCTACTTGTCTGGATCCAGCCTCATCTGGATTTTTTCAGTCACAAAAATTAGCAAACTGCATGTTTTTTGTTTTTTTTTTAAAGATTTATTTATTTATACATACAAGCTGGGATACAGGCCAGAGGCGTGGGGGCGGCGAGAGGGTTCACCAGAGACAGAGCGGGTAGCAGAACAGACAGATCAGAAATACACTGCTGAGGGGAGCAGCGGGCGAGGCAGGAGAGGTCTGCCGCACCATGTGGGATTCTCCCCGGCTGGGCGTCGAACTCACGTCGCCGCTGCCGACAGCTCCACAGCGCAGCGCTTAACTGCTGTGCCACTGGGGAGGCCCCAAACTGCATGTTTTGTTTAAGTTAGTTTCACTTAAGTTTCTGTCACTTGCAACCAGTTTAATTAATAATGGTCTTCCTGCTCACCATCCTTGGGAGCTACTCTGAAATCTTCCTTTCTTCAGTCTGAGCCTCCCCCATCAGAGCATGTCATATTGTATTGCTGTGCTACCCTGTCTGCTTATCACCCCTGTAAATTGAGAGAAACTGTTCTCTTCTTATATCCCCAGGGCCTAGCACAAGGACCCACACACAATAGGAGTTAAACAAACGTTTAGATATAAACGAAGTAGGTGCTTAATGGATTACCTGTAATTCTAGGTGTCCTTAATGCTAGTGGACATTATTTTTTAATTCATCATCTCATGATATTGATTGAGCAGTGAACAAAGCAGAAATCCCTGCTCTGGGGCAGTAGCTGACAGTCAAGTCTTGTAGATGTCTTCTAGGGTGCTACCCTTCCCATACAGGCTGTATTGTAAGATCTTACTTCCACAGGCACTCACAGCTGCTTGGTCAATGGTGGTCATTTGACCAGGGCTGGTTCATTCAGACTCTCCCTTCTGAGAATTTGAAACTGAGCAATGGACTCTGGGTAAATGGCTGTAGTTGCCAGACTGGAGGATGGTATACATCCCTCAGTGTAAAGTTACTGATCTGAAAAGGGTGGGTATGTGAGCTTTTGCTGACAGATACTGTTACTTGGGTCACATCTCCTACCCCCTCTTGACAACTGGCTTCTTACAGCCTGCCAGTGGGAACCATGGTCAGGAGGCTGGACTGGGAAGGACAGGAGAAGGGACTCATCTGTGGTGTAGGTTGAATTATATCTCTCCAAAGGACATGTTCAAATCCTAAGCACTAGTACCTGTAATGTGACTTTATTTGGAAAAAGGGTCTTTGTGCATATTATCAAGTTCAGATCTGGTCATACTGGATTAGGATGAATGCTATGTCTAACACGATTGCTATTGCTCATAAGAGGGAAATTTGAACACATAACACACATATGGAGATGGACGTAGAGAGTGGAGTGATGTGGCCACAAGCCAAGGGAAGCCTGAGGCTACCAGAAGCTGGAAGAGGCAGGAAGGATCCTTTCTAGAGTCTTTGGAGGGCATACGGCCTTGATGTTCAACTAGCTCTGTTAGTCTTGCTTCCAGTACAAACCAGTGCATCTCAATGCGGGGAAATTCTGTTCCTTCTTCCCACCCCAGGGGACATTTGATGATATCTGGAGGCATTTTCGGTTATCACAACTAGGAGGCTGAGGGGCCCGTGCTACTGGCATCTAGTGGGTGGAGGTCAGTCATGCTGCTAAACATCCTACAATGCACAGATGGTCCCACCGTAGTGCTGTGGTTGAGGGACCCTGGCTAGCCTAATCTCCAGGGGGCTCAGAGAGGCCTGGGATGGGCAGGAGCAACACAGTTACATTCTAGAGAAACCCACATCCCAGAGAGGGTGCCAGATCTACGGAGCCCCACCCCCATATGTCCACAAACTCACCAGAAATGAGCAGAGGAAGATGAAGGAAACGAAGTAAAAATAAGCAAATTCATTGCCGCACTCTGGGGTCAGGATGCCAGAGTTCTTGTCACACGGTTTCCCACTGAGGCAGGAAAGCATGATGTTGTGCCAGGCCTCCCCAGTGGCACTCCTGAAGACAAAAGAGGGGCATCAGGGATCTGGGTACCCAGCTTGGGATGACAATGTCCCCAGGTGGAGCACATGGATTTTGGAACTGAGTTGGTGTGGGTCCCAGATAAGCCATCTATTTTCTCTGAGAGCTTAGAACATTCTCATCCTTGGCTGTGCACTAAAGCCAGAGGGGAGTTTTAAAAAATGTTGATGCGGGCCTCCCTGGTGGCGCAGCGGTTGAGCGCTGCGCTGTGGAGCTGTGGCGGCCGTGATGCGGGTTCGATGCCCCAGGGAGGATCCCACATGGTGGGGCAGACCTCTCCTGCCTCACCCGCTGCTCCCCTCGGCAGTGTATTTCTGATCTGCCTGTTCTGCTCCCCGCTCTGTCTCTGGTGAATCTTCTCGCTGCCCCATGCCTCTGGCCTGTACCCCAGCTTGTATAAATAAATCTTTTAAAAAAAATGCTGATGCCAGTGCTCCACTTTTACAGACTTGGATTCAGTTGATCTGGGGACATAAGTGTATTTTAAAATTTGTCCTTCCTCCAGGTGATTGTCATCTCTTATTTTCTCCCTACCTCACTCCGTCTCGGCACATGGGGTTCCTGGTTCCTTGAATGCTAGCCACGCTGCTGTCTCAAGGCTTTTGCACTTGCTGTTCCCTCTGCTTGTGCTGTTCTTTCCCAGATATTCACTTGGCTCCCTCCCTCACCTAGTTATCTCAAAAGTCATCCCTTTCCAGGGATGCAATACCCACCGGCCCTTTGTTCCTTGAGTTGTTGGTGCTAAATTAAAAACATTTTTTTTTCTTGTGCCAAATTACATGTATATAGATGGCACGAGCACATTCTCAATGCTGTGCAGCCACCACCACTCTCTACCTCCGGGTCCTTTTTATCACCCCAGACTGAAAAGTTATATCCATTAAACAGTAACCCCATTGCTCACTCCCCCAACTCCTGCAAGCCCTTTTCCTCTTTTTTTCTCTATACATTTTCCCATTCTAGCTACTTCATGTAAGTGGAATCAGACATTTGAACCACATATTTCCCCTCTTTGAGTTTTATCTCCTTCTAGAATCCTCTACGATTAGTTCACTGATCATATGTCTCCCCCAGGGGAATATAAACTCCCAGAGGGAGCTAATGCTGTCTTCTTCTCCTTTGTTCCTGAATGAATTGCCGATGAAGGCATGAATTCTAAAGTACAACAGGACTGAGAATCACACCTTGAAGTCTATATGCCTCAATTTCCTCCTCTGTCAGACAGGGTAACCAAAAATCCCCACTTCACAGGGCGGTCAGGAGAATATGGGGAGGTAATGCCTGGAAATGCTCTCCATGGTTATGTCTGAAAGCTTCAGTTCCTGCCCTAGCCAGAGTCTCTGGGCACACCATGCTCACCCACACTGGAACAAAAGGAACAAGACACTTCTCCACTGGGGGAGAAGTGTGAGGGCATGCGCCTCCCCTTCCCCCAATAGAAAAGAGAGCACTCGTACAGTGGAAGAAGAGGATGAAAGCACACCCCTCCTCACCGGAAGAGCAGCATGAGGGCCTGGAAGAAGGTCCGGAAGTTGTTGTGCTCAGTGATTTGGAACTCATCCTCATCACTGTCCTCATCCTCCATGTCGATGCCAATGTTGCCAAACACCTGGGAAATTGGAGGATAATGAACAGGAGCAGCTGTCCTGTCAGCAGATCCAGGGAAGCCCAGTTCAACCCCCATGGTGACCTCTCTGAACTGGTCTCCCCTGGCCCACCCCAACCTCAGGACCTCCTTGGGAGGCCCCAGGAACACTAGGGCTGCCATCACTCACCTGCATCCCAATGATGGCGTAGATGAAGAAGAGCATGGCGATCAGCAAACAGACATATGGCAGCGCCTGGTGGGAAGGAAGGCAATGAAGGGTGCTGGGGGCCTCTAACACAATTTCCCTTTCTTATCCCAGTGCCCTGCCCCACTAAGTTGGGTAGCACATGCTGTGCCAAGGTGGTGCTAAGGCTGGCTAAGCATCTTTGATGGCTCTGGGAGGAGGCCTGTAGCACAAGGCACCAAGAAGCTTCCCCCTGGAGCTTCAAGAGGCCTGTATACTACAGTTTCTCACTGAAGCCTTCTCAGCTTGATTTCTAGATTCAGCCACAGCAGGGGGGTCTTCTGCCAGCGGAGGTCTGGCAGCAGGGGCACAAACTCACCTTGAAAGACTGCACAAACGTCCAGAGAAGAATGCGGATGGTGTAACCCTGACGGAGGAGTTTGATGAGCCGGGCAGCTCGGAAGAGGCGGAGGAAACTCAAGTTGATGAAGTTATTCTGGGAAGATGGAGAAAGAGGGGTAACCATCCACCCACCCCTAGGGGCTCTGAGCCATCACCACTCACAGAGGCCCCTACATGTAGCCAACCAACAGGAAAAAGCAAGCCAGACCCCAAATAAGGAGGGAGAGGAGAGAAAGCACTATTAATGCAATGATGCGGTGGAAAAAACTCGAAAAGGAACCAAGTTGGGGTGGGTGGGGAAGAGGGAGGGAGGGAGGAAAAGGCACCAACTCAAAAGCATAAGCCCTCCCTGCCAGCCCCACCCAAAATGGGGAAGAGGAAAGAAAAAGAAGAGAAAGGAAGGGTAGGGAAGAAATAACAAAAGAACGAGGAAAAGAAAATATATCCGAATCATCCAATCAGGAAAAAAATCGAGATGGTTTTTGTTTCTCCCAACAACCAAATGCACTGAGACGATAGGACACAAGCAGGTCAAGTTGCCGAATTCATCACACATGTACGATGCACAAACACCAGGGTGGGGTGGGGTAGCCAGCACGCTCAGGCCTGTGGACATGTGCGGGCTCCAAGGGCATGTTACGCTCAGGGCCAGAAATGCATCTGTCATGGGACTCACCGGGCACCTTGCCCTGCCCTGCTGAGTAGCCCACCCACTCCTGCCCGCCCTGACCTCACCCCACGGCCAAGAGGAACAGCGGCTTGAGCCAACCGGAGAAGCAGAAGAGCATCTTTTCTTACCCCCTTGGCGAGCGGGCATGGGGAGGACGGGAGGGAGCTGGGGCTGTTCGGCTGTAGGGCGAGTCCTCGCTGCCCGCTGAGTCGGAGAAGATGCATTTGGGGCCCTTTTCCCCCCTCTCAGGGATGGCTTCTCAGCTTCTGGGGCTGGGTGGAGTAGCACGGGACCAGGCCTGCGGGAAGCAGGAAGTACGCAGTGCCCATGGGTGGGTGAGCTTGGATTCAGCCCAGGCCCACCAGGGGCTGGTGCTGGGGGCAAGGAGGTAGAGCCATCCCTGCCCCCAGGACCTCCCTGGGTGGCCCCTGTCTATGTTCAAATACCCTGTCTAATCACTGCCTCTATCTCCTCCCACCTGAGCCAGAAGAACCCAGGGGGTGTGGGGCACCAGAGTGCTGGGGTGGGGGTTGAGGGGGTGGCCAGCTGGAGATGGTGGGTATCACATGACTGTCCTAGGGCTTGCCTGCTGGGGCCTCAGGGGGTACTGGTGGGGGATAAGAAGCTAGAAGTCACATGTGGACTGGCCAATGAAACTATTTTGCTGATCCTGAGCAGTATTTAAGTATTTGATTTTGCTATTCTGACCTAAAAATAGTTGCAATTGTTTTAAAATCATATTTTGCCTATATATCTGATTTTCTGGCAACCCTGGGCTTGTTTCCAGTCTGGCAACTGCTAGTTGAGGTTCAGCTGGGGCTGTCCCTTCTGACACAGGCACGTATTCTCCAGTTTACCAAGATGCCCATGTTCTAGAAGTGGCACTTGCTTTTCTGGCTTATGCAACTCCTTGGCCCCCAGAAGCATTTGATTCTGAGACCCCAGCCTTGGGCAAATGTTGAAATCTCTACTGGCCTGTCACCCAGCTTGTGGCTGGCAGAAAGGATTTAGCCAGACTCTGTTTTCTGTGATTTGGGGGGGGCCTAGACACAAGCCAAGGAGAGGGATTTAAGGTTGCCGAGTCCCCAACCCCCAAATGGCAGAAGGGGACTGTACAGGTCACCCTAATAATCATAGCAACTCTTTTGGTCTTGGAAATTTGGATAATGAATATGTGCGCATTGGACTTGGTGGTTCCCATGAGCCTACAGAACAGACACAGTTTCTGGGTCTGTATCTTGTGCTAGTTCCTGCCTGGGACCTCAGAGGAAGGGATGGGGGCTCCAGGAATATCTGGGACTGGTAAGAGGCTTTTAAGTTTTATGCAAAGTCTAGGACACTCTCTGGGACATATCAGTTAGCCCTTAGGACTGTAGAATGGGTTGGGAGACTACCCTGACCACATGGGGCCCAAAGCTATGAGAATATTCCAAATGCCTCAAATAAGCTCCCCAATCCAGCTGGGCTAAGAGAGTGTCCCCACCCCCTCTTCCCACCCCCAGCCCCACTGACCTGACTTCCAGCTCTGCCTGGTCACCCAGCTCCATTTAGGGACAGGGCCGATGGCCCAGAGGTCCCCAGCTTCCTCCCGCCCATCCACCCCAGAGTATAAGCCATCCCTTCAAGGGCGGGCCATAACATGTGGGCTCGGCCTGGCATGCAGTGGCGGGCAGGCCCTGGAAGCAGCCTTGGGGACTTGGGAGCAAAGCAGGGGTGCCTGCAACCATGTGGGAGAAGCAAGGGGATCTCACAGGGAGACACATGCAGAGGGCATGCTGACCTTCTTGGAGCCAAGGGAGGGAGGAAGGACGCACACAGGGGAGGTAAGGGGGAGAGGTGAGAGGGGTTCAGGTGGTGGGAAAAGGGAAGGTACTGATCTGCCCTCATCCATCCCTCCACCTCCTGGTCAGCATCGAGCGTTCACAGAACTTCCGGTTTCCATCTTCCCTCTTCCTATTTTCCATCTTTTTGTCCACAGCCTGGAAGGAGCAGTTGTTCTGTCCTCCTGCACACTGTGCTCTCTGTTCTATGGTGATGGAGTCAGACTCGGGCTCAGGGAGCCCGGTGCTGCTCAGGGCTATGAGAGCTCAGAAGTACAAGGGAACCACCTACCTGAGAGCCCGAGAACTCCGGAGAGAGCCTATCACTGGTGGAGCCCAGACCTTGCCTCTAGGCCCCATAGCCACCAGACTACTTGACTTCTTCGGGGTGTCCTTAAAGCCACCTCAAAATCTCTGAGCCCACACTCACCTCATGATCTTCCTTCAGCCTGACCCTCTTCCACAGTCCCTCAGCTCCAGCTCCCTGTCCTTGTAGGCATCACCCCCTCTGCCCAGCTTGGAACCCACCCAGCCCCAGGCCTTAGAGGCCCCTGCTCAGATGGCCGGTCCTGCCTGCCTGCCAGCCTCCTCTGCTGTCTTCTCTCTCTGGGTTCCTGGTGTTCACCTCCAGCCCAATCCCCTGCCAAATTACTTTGTGCCTTCTAGCTGTGGATTAAATCGTGTCTAACTACACTTTTGGCCATACCTCCCTTGCTCCAAACCTTCCCAGGCTTCCACAGCAAGGCCCCTGTCTTCTGCTCTCTGCTCCAATCACACCTCCTCACTTGCAGATCCTGGCCCCTGTGCACTCCATATGCTGTTCTGGGCCTGGAATTTCTGTCTTCCCTGCTTTCAGGAGTTTGGGAGGGTTATGTGACCAATGTCTGCTTGTCCCTCCTGACTGTAGGTAGAGGAGGGCAGTGATGGTATCAGCTTCTGGCCACCTCTCCATCTGTGACACCAAACTAGGGCCCATTAAACACGTGGTGGATGAATGCCACCAGGGGAGGGATCCTGGTGCAGAGATGTCAGTGGGAATCCTTTAGAAGGGCTCAGGGGTGGGAGGGGAAGGGGCAGAGGCTGCTGGGAGTTAACAGAGTGATGGGTGTGGAGGGAGTTGAATAAATGAGTGGAGAGACGCAGACAGTGTGTGCTGGGGCCGGGGTATGGTCTGCAGGGTAAATGGATGCAAGAGGGGAGGAAGACTGTGTGTGCATGTGTGTGCGTGTGCACACTTGTGTATGTGTGTGTGTGTGCATGTGCATACACACCCGTGCACACACTTGGGTGCGTGTGCGTATGTGGTAGAGCAAGAGGAAAAAGGAGAGGGAGTTTGTGTATGTGGGAGAAAGAGAAGCAGAGGGAATGAGAGTCAGACTGAGCAAGAAATAGGGCATGATTGTGTGGAACCTGTGCGTGTGCAGGTCTCCGCCCAGGAAAAAGCGTCGCTTGAAGGGTCTGCTAGGAAGCATCAGGACCTGCCAGCTGTCCAAGTCCTCTCACCTGAGAGTTTGCTGAGCAGAGACGGGGGCACTGAGCACCGTGTCTACCTCACAAGACTCTGAGCCTACTGACATGTGTAAGTCACGGGGAGGGACACCGAACTGGATGACCTGCCCTATCACAGGTGCCGCATGGGGTCAACCCATTCCTTTCTCTGCAAAAGGTGCAAACCAAGCCCAACAGAAAACCTCAATTCAGAATGAGAGAGAGAGACAGAAAGACAGACAGACAGACAGACACAGGGAAGGACTGGTGGGGCAGGAGGGAGAGAGGGACAGACAGGTAGGGAGGGTGGGGGTGCGTCAGGCAATTCAAGTTAGAAAGCCCAGGGCATGACGTGCAATGCTGATGCGAAAGATGCGTTCACAGTTAATGTAAGGCATTTAGACTTCAGAAAGAAGTAAGACCAACCGGATTCTAGATGCAGATGTTGAAGATGGAGGGGGAGCGGGCGGGCGGGGGCAGTTGGGGAGGCGTGTTCAGCGTTTTTTAGGTTGATTTGTAACCAGTGCCAAAAAACCAATGGGTTTCGGTTCCCGGGCGGGGAGTGGGGGTGGTGGTGGTGGGTTGGGAGATAGTCATTGGTGTATGAACACACAGACCATGTCATGGATGAACAAATGAATTTCATAGTGCATTTTGATTGGATGAGTTTTTCAGACGGCGTTGTGCCAATATACAGTTTAAAGAGCAGGCATGAAAAGAGACAAGACAAGAAACACAGTCATTATCCATCGCACGAAGGGCAAACCCATGTCACCCCGGCCACTTGGGAGTGGCAGCTGAGGCCCAGTGGGCCTCACGCTCTCTCCCCCCAAACTCTAGGGACTTGCCCTCCTGAGGGCCTGGCTCCCGCTGCCTCATTCTGGCTGAGATCTGGCCTCAGATCCAGTAGGCTTACCTGAGAGGCAGAGAGGGGTGGCTGTGGGCTGCTTGCCTGGCAGGGGCTGGGAGTAAATCACTGCAAGGGCCCACACACCCATCCTCTATCTTTCCCTCAAAATGACTTAAATTCAGGGCCAAGGATTCAGCTATCTGCAAGCCCAAGTACATCTGCAGCAATAATAACAATAGCAATAATAATAACCACCATCTGTGAAGTATGTACAGTCACGTGTCCAAGAAATGCATCCTTTCGGTGATTTTGTCACTCTGCAAGCATCGTAAGAGTGTCATTACATAAACCGATCCAGGACAGACTCTCACACACTCAGGCTAGATGGTACAGCTTACTGGGACCACTGTGGTATGTGCTGCTCCTTTATTGACTGAAAGGTCAGTGAGTGACACAAGACTGTTTCCTGGCAGGTTCTGTGCCAAGCACTTCAGGTTGATTGCTCTGACTTATTAAAAGGTGTCTCTCTTCCTCCCTAGAACATCAGGCAAGTTTGTCTGTTTTACTTCGCTCACTGCTCTGTCTCTAGCACCTATAACAAACAATGCTTGGCATACAGCAGGAGCTCAGTGCATGCCTACTGAATGAATGAATGAATGTGAGGACTATCAGGATCCAATCAGGTTAATTACGTCAGTTATCCCCATTCAATACATAATGAGAAGAGGTAATGCAACTTTCCAAGGTTAAACAGTTCATCGAGACAGTGACTGACTGCCGCAATAGTCCTGATAGTCTTGAATTGGACCCTTTGCCACCTCCTCCCTCCCCTGTCCTGCTGGCCAGAAGAACAGACCATTAAGATCCAGCCCTACAGGATTTCTTACCGGCTACTGGAGATTTCAACTAATTTTCTTCATTTGTACCTCAGGGGTGCTGGGCCACCCCTTCTAATCTCTTAAACCAGAGGGACATTAGTTTAAGGCTGTCTCGTGCTCAGCTGGAGGGCAAGATGTTTTAACTGCCAGTTGGGAGTTCCAGACCTCTTAGACATTTAGAGCTAAGATGAGGCCCTACACTGGCCGTCTGGAAGAGGACAGAGCCCAGCTGGGAGCAACCCAGCAGGAAAAGCCCCCAGGTGGGGTAGCCCTTTAAAGGAAGGGATAAGTCGTGGGATGGGCATAGGGACAATGTCCAGCTCACTGGAACTGAAGGCAAAGAGGTGTGGCCAGAATACCACTTGGGTGGGGTGTTGGGTGACACATCAGGGAATGGCCCCTTCTGTGTGGCTTCCCGGCCCCAGTAGCCTTCTGGGCTGAAGGAGTGGGCCAACTGCTTCCCTTCTTCAGATGGGGACAGCCCAGGGGTCACCAAAGAGCTCTCAGGCTTGCCTTTGTGGCTTTCAGTAGGTTCCTCACCTCCCAAAGCACTGAGTATGTTTTCTCATTTGTGAAATGGGGCAGCACCCTCTTCCTTGGGCCCCACCCATCCATATCTATTCTTGGTTCTTCTCTGCTTATTCTCAACATCATCAGGAAACCCCAACTCTGTTCTGATTGGACTTGGCCAGTGATGGGGGTTAGCAGAAGACAGTGGCAGGAGGAGAAAAAGGTGGGGACATCACCCCTCCCTGTTTTGGCCCTCGCCTCTGGCAGGGGTTCTGACCCTTTATATCCAGTTTCTCCCTGACACCTCCCCATTCCAACTCTGGTTCCCACCCTGTTTCAACACCTGGGCAAGGAACAGCTCCCCACAGTGGCTGGGTGCTGGACCCTGTGCCATCCTTGTTGACCCCCTCTTCTTCTCTCCATGAGTAGTCTCTGCTTTCAGATCCCCCCCATTAACCCTCTGAAAGGAATTCACTTAAATGCTGAGCCCTTGACCTAGACCGTGAGCTCATTCACATAAAGTGCTTGGCACAGAGTACTGCATGTAGCAAGTGCAACATCTTTGTCAGTCATTATTATTTTTATTGTTATTATGATGAGACTAATATCACCCCATCCCTTGGGCTCTGTACTCTTTGCCCTTCTGTTTCTTCTTTGAGGATATCTTACCCACCCCCTAGTCTATGAAGGGCCCCCAAGGAGAGGGTATAGGGCAGCAGCTCTGGGGCTCTGAGTCTTCAGGAAAACAGGAAGGACCATGTGGCCTGCAGGCCACTGCAGGGTGGTCCAGAGACCCTCACGTGGGCTCTCCGGTCCTGGGGATGGTGTCTCAGACCACGGCCCTCCCGCCTGGAAGCCAGACGATAGTCAGCTCAAGCAGCATGAACTTGAAGCTGCCTCTCTCTGGGCCCCCCAACACTGTGCAGTGTTTGTCAGTGGGGTTTAGCTTTGAGTGTCTCAGTTCTCTCAAGGCACTGAGGCACGTTTTTATTCACCAGTCAATACCAAGATGCAAGGATGTTCACAGCTGTGGCCTTGGGCACCTTTGTCTCTTCACATTGCCTTCCTGAGGGGCCACCCTTGACCCTGGGGGCCCCAGTTCTCCCTCTTTGGTCACAGTCCAGTGCCGGCCCGAGCCAGCTGTGGCAGTCGGGACCCGCAGGTTCTGGGTGACCTCCCCGACCCCAGTTCAACCAGGAGATGCCCAGAGAGAAGTCGGTGGGAAACTTACCCCAAACTCTGTCACAAGGATGTCGGTGATGCTGCCCAGAACAGTCACAAAGTCGAAGATGTTCCAGGCATCACGGAAATAATTCTAGAATGGGGATTCATAAGACAGAGATGCCAATAGAGGGCTTCACGCCTGGCCCCCACGGCTGGCTGGGGCACCTCGGGGACACAGCTGCAACCAGCCCAAGTGCCCCAGACAGTTGCAATCATTTTAGGAGCAAAATGCTGCTGTGCAGGCTGATCAGCGTCATCTATTCTGAGTTCCCCTCCTCAGGACTCGCAGAGGCAAGCATTACCACCCATTCAAAGAGGTGACTGAAACTCAGCAAGCAGAGTCACTCACCTGTCTGACGTTAGCAGCATGAACACAAGAGGTGGAATCAGAACCCAGGCCTGGGTGAGTCCACAGGCTGAGTCCAGGACCCCACTAATCAGACTGTGTTCAAGCACATTTGCTAAGAGAATGGGTTCACATCCCAGGTCTGCTACCACCTAGCTGTTTGAGTATGGGCCAGTGACTTAACCTTTCTGTGTTTTCATCTCCTAGTATGAAAAGGGGGACAGTAACTGGGGTGCAGAGGCCTTCCAGCATACCCCAGGCTTCACTGCCCAGCTCCCTCATGGATAGATGGGGCTGCGTGTCTAGTGGCCATGAGGGGTTGTGAGAGGCAGCGTGTGAGTCACCTTCTGGCCAGCAGCCAGTGAAGGCTCTCAGCTCTGGGCCTGGTGACCAGCAACATTCCAGATGACAGCTGCTCCATGAGACTGGGCCTCTGAGTGAAAACCATGCAGAGTCCCTTGTTGAGTGTCAACAAAATTTTTGTTGACTGAAGTAACGGTGATATAGGGGTTGTTCATTACTGAGCTTAACTCCATCTATCCTGGGCTGGTGGCTGGCTCAACTGGGACACACAGCTGCTTTGTTGAAATACTCTGCCCTGAGTGAGGCTTGGAACAGAGCATGTGCTCAATAGGTGAATGTTGTTTTACAGCTGTCTGAAAGGAATTCCGGCTCTGCTGTCTATTTTGGTACTAGCAGGTGCTGCTGAGGCCCTGCCCACATCCCCTCATGTTTACACCGCAAGTTTTGTTATTCTGCTCAAGGGCTTTCTCTTGACTATGGCTGATGGTCACTGGGACTATGTGCTCTCTGCTGCCTCCCAGAGATCCCCAGTGGAACTGGGTCCCCGGGGCCCACAGCGGGAAGTGACTTCCTAACACACCTGTTACTGGTTGCTGTTCTTGACCCTGCCTTACACCTCTATCCCCTCTCATACTTTCTGAGGTGACCTCCCAGATACATTCTTTGCACTCAATTCTTGTCTCGGATTCTGAGTCTAGGGGAACACACGTAATGACAAGTTTCTAGGTCTCTGGCCACTGACCTCAGCACCTGGATGAGAAGATTCTCTTCTGTTGTCAAAATTCCACATGGGGAAATTGGGATTTCATCTAAAACTAGAGGGAAAGCTCAGCTCATGCCCATGAGGAATGATTAGTAGAGGAATCATCAGAAAATCACCGGGAATGAAAGACTGCCCAACACCACTGCAATGTGCAGGACTCATGCCAGACTGACACTCATGGTCCCCTCAGTGTTGAGAGGTCCTGTGCACAGCACCTCCATTTTGTAGATGTGGACACAGGTGCAGAGGCCAACTGCCTTTCTTGAGGTCACACAGTTAAGGTGCTGAGGCAGAATTAACACCTAAGTGTGGATACCTGAGGCCCAAGTCCTTCACCATATACATTCTGTGGCCCAGCTGGGCTGCACAGCCCGCAGGTGACATCCCCAGGAAGGCACCGCTGAGTTGGTGCCATTGCCTTGACTGCAGTGCTGCCCCCTCCTGGCTGGGTCTGACATCCCAGGCTCTACCTTACATTCCCTGGATATTCATCAAAACTACAGATACAGGGGCTCCCCACTTGGCCAGGTTAATCAGAACCTTTATGGGTGGGTCTGGAGCATCACTCAATTTTAAGAAATTTCCCAAGTGCTTCTGATGGAAATCTGAGTTGAGAGCCATGGCTCTGGAGGAGAAAGGTGAGAGATGGGCTTTCCTGGAGTCCTTCTTAGCCTTTATGGAGCACTCACTGAATGCCAGGACTCACTCTCAGTCTCCAGGTGCACAGTATTTGTGTTCAGGGTGTTCAGAGGCTCTCTGGAGGGAGGGACAGGGCATGGAGGAGAGGTGAGATGACAAAGCCTGGACACACTTGAATTGAGGTCTCTCTGGTGCCAAGGCAGTTACCTTGGTGCCAAGGTGAGAACCGAGGCATCACCTGAGGAAACCTCACCTGAGATCATGGGCTGCAGGCCATTCTCTTCAGAGAGGTGGGCTATATGGGTGCTCAAAGATATGGTGGATAAGCTGTTTCAAATCCCAGCCTGGCCACGCACAGGGGACCTTCTTGAAGTCACCTGCAGCCACAACCCATTAGTTCAGGTCTTCTTTAGCTTTTTTGATGCTATGAAGCCCTTAACCATCTGGGAAAATCTTTTCCAGAGGAAGGTTTATAAATGCATAAAGTAAAATACCAAAATTACAAGGAGAACTGTTATACCGAAATACGGTCATCAAAATATTTTTTTAAATGTTCATCTAGTAATGAATGCACTTCTTCATGAATACATTAAATAAGTCCTAGCAATTTCTGGTTTAACATCCACCAGGGTTTTGAAACAACAATAAACACAGACTAAATTTTGAGGTATCGGTAACCTCTATGAAAAATATCTGATGCAGGGCCTTCCCGGTGGCGCAGTGGTTAAGCGCTGCGCTGTGGAGCTGTCGGCAGCGGCGACGCGAGTTCGATGCCCGGCCAGGGAGAATCCCACATGGTGCGGCAGACCTCTCCTGCCTCACCCGCTGCTCCCCTCAGCAGTGTATTTCTGATCTGCCTGTTCTGCTACCCGCTCTGTCTCTGGTGAACCCTCTCGCCGCCCCACACCTCTGGC
>PVIJ01015334.1:0-36877 GCA_004024925.1 Scalopus aquaticus
GGAGCCGGAGGGAGGGAAGGGAAAGGGCACAAAATGGAATAGAAAAGAACACAAGGGACCATGGAGATGGATCACCGGTGAATTGGTGGTGGGCTACCCAAGGGGAATGCAAAATGTAAAAGACATAAATAACAATAAAAATATATATTATAAAAAAAAAAGGATATGAAGTGGTATCACATTATTGTTTGATTTTACTGACAACTGATATTACATATCTTCAGATGTTTTTATTGGCTATATATCTACTTTTTGTGAAGTTCTTTCTGAAATTTTGGTCCATTTTTACTGGGTTGTTTTACTTTACATAAATTTCAATTTGTATTTGAATATGAGTCATTTGTCAGATGTTTGCAAATGTTTTCTCTCATTTTGTGCCTTGAATTCTCATTTTCTTAATATATTTTGAAGAACACGTATTAAATTTTCTTTATTAGTATTTTTTGTGCTCTATGTAAGAAATCTTTGCCTATCCCAAGTTCATGATTTTGCAGTCTTTTTCTGTACTACAGTTTGAATTCTGTTGGTTTATATTCAAGTTCACTGATCTTCCTGCTATTTTGTAAATATGCTTGGACTTAAGTACCAGATGTCTAAGAATTTTTTTTTTTAAGATTATTTATACATACAAACTGGGGTACAGTCCAGAGGCATGGGGCGGCGAGAGGGTTCACCAGAGACAGAGTGGGGAGCAGAACAGGCAGATCAGAAATACACTGCTGAGGGGAGCAGCGGGCGAGGCAGGAGAGGTCTGCCGCACCATGTGGGGTTCTCCCTGGCCGGGCGTCGAACTCGCATCCTGCACTGCCGACAGCTCTACAGCGCAGCGCTAAACCGCTGCGCCACCGGGGAGGCCCCTGTCTAAGAATTTTTATTTTTCAGCTTTCTCCAATTTTCTACTTTGCCCTGGGGGCTGATAGCTTCAACTATATCATAAGATTAATTGTTTCAGGATTTGGTTACAACAGATTCCAAAATGTTTAGATGTAAATTCAGGCTCTCCTTCTAAGATGGCTCTGAAGTAAACATCACAATACCATTACTATCAAACTCGAATGACTTTAGCCCACTAGATAGACCCTGGACTTGTGAGATTTGGGAGACTGTCAGATCTTGAGATACTGAGACTATGTGTCTTACAAATTTCCATCCCATAAGTTGTGAGATTTCAAAACTGTGAGACTGTGAGACTTTGCAGTCTTGACACTGGGACTGTGTGATCTTGATGCTGAGACTGTGAGACAAGAAACTCTGGAATGGAAGGACCAAGGACTGGGAAAGTTAGTGAGAAGATAATAACTTCTGAAATCTCCAGCCATCAAAACTGTGATACTGTAAAACATGAGATATCTTTCATCTTTTCCTACTCTGATTACTCAGCAAGCCTATGTAAATGCATTGCTTTGCAGAAGACATTATCTTTGAGTTTGACCTTTTTCCAGATTCAAGCCTTGCACACTAGCCCATAGTTTTGTCAGAAATTTGCCTGGTTTCTCCTCATCCCTGCCATGTTTTCATTTTACAGAAAGCGTCTGCCTGTCCTTTCCTCTTGTCACAACTTCAGCCATGCATTTCACATAGGAAAGTTTCCTCCATCTGTTCCCTTGTCACTCTAGAAAGGTTCATCCCTCTGATTTCAGGCTTCTAGGTTTTAGGATGCTTAGTGCCCACATCTCGAAAGAAAATATGACTATCTTGAGTGAAATGTGTGCATTTATACTGAAATGTGCCCTAAAACAATGAGTTTTACTCATCAATGAACTTTTGCTAAAGCAAAATCACAAACTTCCCTTTTGAGGTGTAATCAATTAGCAGTGGTGATCCCTAAGCAGGAAAACCCAGTAGAAGACAAAGATATCTCACTGTAAACCCCTCCCCACTCCAAGAGACCACAACTCACATTCCCACATGGATTGAGGAGTGTTGACATGTGCCTCATTTTCATGTAGCTTCTTCTTCATTGTTATAAATATAAAATTAGTAATGCTCATATACCAAAACACAATTTTCAGACTTTGCATGTGTCTACCTACGTATCATCTATCTATCTACCTATCAATCTGTTTATTGATCTGTCTACTTACCTACCTATGATCTATCAATCATCTGTCTTTTTTAATATATTTTTTTCAGTAATTTCTTATTTTAATGGGAATATGGGTTTTTATCTTGATTCATAGTAGAAATCTAAATTTCCCAAATTTTCAGGTGTTAAAAGAATGTGTCTACTTGCTTCACAGGGAGCCACCCAAGACAATTTGTTTTTACATTATGTTTATTGGAGTAGAGTGGAGTATAATGGAGATACACCATTGTATCTGCTTTGGAGGTTTTAGGTTTAAACCTCTACAAATGTTTTTTTCAGCTCTGCCCACCACCAGTGCCCAATACTCCTCCATTGCACAGATTTTATCAGAGTATAAAAATTTTACTGATTAGGTTTTCTTTGTCTATGTGGTTAATGGGTATACTATTAGTGCACCCAATCTGCATCTTAAACATAAATATTGTAGCATTATAGTTCTATCAGTGGAACCAAAATCTCTAAGTTAAAATTGAGACATGTTTTTTCTCTACTTCATTGCCGTTGTCATTTCACTGAACATTAGAAAAAGGGGAATTTAAAACTTACGTGTAGAGTATCATCTTGGAACACAAGTCTCCAGGCGCAGCCTTACTGCTTCTTAGTTCACCTAGAATTATTTTTTATTTTTTCTTTCCAATTGGATGTTGAAAATGGAGCTAACATAACTACTGGTTGTAGAATTTTTTAACATTATAAATAACGTGTTCTGAATGGATTACACCTTGAAAGCTGTGGATGCAAATGTCATGAAAAAAAGAAAAAGACTTAATTACTGTATGTGGATGGAGCTGTTAGAATTATTACTGACAGGAAAAAAAATAAGAAATTGGAGAAAAAGGAAGATAATTTCAGAACTTTCTTATAAAGTACTTTTTTCATTTCATGTATAGAATATTTTTAGTAAATATCTTTCTGACATGACAAAATATTAGAGGTAGATATCCTTAAGATACTATGCTAAACAATTCCACTGCCCTTCTCTCACTATTTTAACTGTTCATATTAGTGACACCCAAGAAGACAAAATGCCTTGGGTTTATCTTGGGAATGTCTGGAGTTTCCCCTAAGTATTAGTCCAGAAGCAATGTGGCATATATAATGTCCCAGATTTTTGTTTTAGTGTGTTGATTTATGTTATAGTCTTTTCTGTTTCTGAGTAAAATTTTGAAAAAAAATCCAAGTTTTAGATGGTCACAAAGGACATATTCTCAGATAAGGATGTTATAAACAAAGTCTAATATATATTCATTAATGCTTGGGACTTATGTTACTAAAGTTGAAGACTATGATAGACCCTTGAATTTTAAACTGGCTGCTGAGCAGGTTAATATACAGTGAAGTCTTCCCCCACCCCCTCATGTTAAGGGAGGCACAGACATGCACAAATCAGTCAGACTTCTGGGGATCAAAGTACTTTCCCAATGGCGTTTTCAAGATTTCACAGCTTCACTTTTTCGTGAATAATGGGCATAAAGCAAAAACTTTTTGAATTCTAAATTTTTATTGTTGTAGATAATTATTGTAGTAATTGTTTGCAACCCTCTACACCCAGAATTACAAACCCAGAGCCTTGGGAGCTTCATTGCTGAGCTGGCAACTAAAGAGTGTGTACCCTCTGATTTCTAAACTTCTGGGCTCATACACAGAATGTGCTTGTATAGACTTGCTTATCCAGAGCCCATCTACTCCAAAAGTGAAATAGTATTTACTTTGCCTCCCATCACTTTCTTGTGTCCTTAAAGCTTCTTACTACAGCCCAGTCTATGTGCCTGGAACACATACCACTTGCTAGTGTAAAGGTTTCCCTTTGCCATTCCACTCAGATGGTCTTTATTTCAAGATCTGTTCATGCTATAGTCACACATTTTTGAAAGGTGTATATACTGAGATTGCTGCCTCCTGAACCTTCATTTCTTCTTCAGAACATTCCAACCCAGTGTTCAGCCCTGCCGGTCACCCCAAACTGCTTTTGTACCTCCATTTCAAAAATTCCAGCAGTAAATACTTGGCCTTATCTTATCCATCATCTTAACAGCTTTTGATTCATTGGGTTGCTCTCTTTGAAATGCTCTCAGTGTTGGTGTTTCTTACACAGGGTTTTTTTTAATCTGAACTTTTCCACATTCCAGGTTGGTCCAGGTAGGCCATTTTGGCAGATTTTTTAACCTCTCTTGAGATTTGATTTCCTAATTTATAAAGTAATAAAAATAGCCCATGTTTTATTCACTTTCTCTAGAACCATTGCATATAGTTTATAGAAACATTTATCCACTTGTGAATTAAATGCAATGGGCATTACAATTCTACTTTGACAGTAAGCCTGTAAGATTAGAAAAGAACACCGTAAGTGTAAGGTCATCGTATACAGCGACTATGGTTAGGTGTTTTTTGTTTGTTTGTTTTTATAATAGGTTCTGGTTCTTATAGTCCAATTTTGTTCACAGTGTAGTAACAGCAGAGTTAATATGAGGAAAATCCCCACCCCCAAATAAATTTTGATAAAGGGTACTTAGTAAATAAAGAAATGGTTATAAATGATAGAAACTATTACTTAATAAAAGTTTACTCTTAGCACTATGATTAAACTTTCAAAGCCTTGGGAAGCTACTATCACATTAATATAAATTTTGCCACTTCCACTCTCATTATAAAAGGTAACTGATAATTTGTACATGGCCATCTCAATGGATGTTGACTATTCACCTTGTAATTATATTTAGCTCAAAGTTAATCTAAAAACTTTTTCTGGTTCAGTTTCAATGTCTATGTAATTATCTAATTCTCATACATGTAATCAAAATTAAGGAAGCAATTTGTTTGAATACAGTTCTGATTTTATGACTGAAAAATACTTTAAAAACTATGTAAATAGTGTTATCTGGGGAAAATCAATTTTTTTCTCCATTCAAAAAGTCTATAATTTGTCCAAGACTTAAGACGTTTTTCTGGACTTTGCTGATGTACTTTTCGATTAAAAAGTGTCTTTTCCCACCGAAACATAACAAGGTTGTTAATCCAAGCAGGAGGCTATTTATTGGAAATATTAATGCTTTAAGCATTATTTCCTGGCATATGTGACAAAAAGACCATAGTCTCAGTCAGGGGCATTTTACCCTCCTGTCACTTGTACTGACAGAGCCCACAAACTAGCTCGGCCCACTTTCCTGCTGGTGGGTATTTCATTGTCTTAGTGGGTCCTCTGGGCCAATTCTTAGGTGGAACCATAATGAAAGCTCCCCCTTAAAGGTCAGTGTGAGCATTCAGAGAATCTCATCACTTCCGCATGAATAATTACTTTAGACTAAATTGCACCTGTGTTGCTTTGTTATAATTTATGTGGTTCTAAAACTGTAAGTGACTTACATCAACACATCAAGCCTATCACTACAAAAATGATTTAGGTTACATTACTAACAAGAAACTATATATTGTCCACTCATCCAATAATTTATATGCAAATAGAAAGACCAGTCAGTAATCATTTGCAATAGACTTATGACCTGTGATAGTTTGGGGCAGTTGTTCTAATAAATAGAGGAATATTACTGTGAATAAAATTAACATCCACTTTGACATATGAAGGTGGCACAGGATCATTTGATCATCTGATTTGGAAAATGATTATACTTATAATTTTAGGGCATCATTTATAATTCAGAGGCAAAAAAAGATACCTTGTTATTTTCAAAATTCTTCTGAGATTTTTAAATGGACTGCTTGCTTATGAGTCAGTATTAACATTTCTTTTCAAAGGCTCATAATCCACATAACTGATTATTTTAAAATAAATCTGCATTCAAGGAAAATGCCTCTAAAGTCAAAGTAACTTGGATAATACAGTTCTCTTAGAAAAATTATAAAAACATCATAAAATGTTTTGTATAGCTGATCTCTAGTATGAAGGGAAATGAAAAGGCATGCTGGCAAGGCATCTGAGTTTTAGCTCACAAAAAAAGTTGGAATTTTTTTGTGATAATAAGCCAAAGGAATCAGCATATGTTAAAAATCACATCAATACCAGAAAGTAATATGCTTAGAATTAGAGTGCTCATTCTACTTTATCCATCATCACTTGAGTTCATTTTATAAGTCAGACATTACTTTAATTCAAGAACACACCTGCAAGGTAGGTGTTGTTTCCTCTATTTTATGGGCAAGAGGATACCCAGTTCATCTGTAGTTCTGTGACACAGAAAGAAAGTAGGAGGGTTTCAAACAAGCTGTGTTTTATACTTGAGCACACACCATTTCTATAATGCTAATAGGTTGCTATCCTTAAAGTTTCCCTGAAGCAGTGCTCAGCATGTGGAAATATGATACCCCTGACTGACACATTCTGTACTTTTTTAGAGGACATTAACTCTACAGCGGGAGTACATGATAATTTCTCAGAATTATTTATGAATTAAACCACCCCTTGTGCAAAGTAGACCCTGAGTTTATTTCTGTTAGAAACACTCTAAATTTTAAATATGTTTGTCCTATCATTACATGAACAAGCATAAAATCCAGATAAACTGGAATGTATTGAGAAGAGTAAAAACTACGTAAGGCAATGATGATGAATAATTCTTGCAATCAAAATTCTAAGAATTGGAAAAAAAGAGTAATATAGAAAATTTCATGTGAGATCAAAAGCTAAATCTAATAGCCAATTTCATACATCGCTGTAATTTTTCACATATTAACACAGTAGTGTATTTACCTCCATCAGTAAAATTTTGAATGGATAGCACAGAGTGGCCGTTGTTTGGAAAACCTTAATATGTGATGGATAATAGCAATAATGAGTATTGGAGAGGAATATTAGTATCTTATGGTAAGACTCCTCATGAGACATAAAATGGTGGACACTTGAGATTTCCTATAGTGGTGACCTAGAAATTTATATTTTAGGACAACCTAATAAGGGAACTGTTCTAGAACATCAATAATTATACTTAACGATATAGAGCAAACAAATTTGACTTAGGTGCTTCCAAGACCTGTTCCTACTTTTGATATACACAGAAAATGAAGAGACAGTGAAGACATCTAGAATTTAGATCTAGAATGCTAATTCAATATCTGAAGCAAGTTATGATGAAGTGCAGTTGAAAGAAGTTAAAAAATGGCCGTCAGCTAGGACATAGTCATTGACAATAATACATATTCTAGTTTAAAAACTGAAGAAGGGTGTGAGGAGAATGCAGTGCATTCTTTCAACAGAATTTCAGCAGTACAGCAAAACAAAAATCCGTAATCTTTGTTGTGATTTTATCTGCATCCCCAGTCTCCCTCTCCCATCTTGCCCTGATACATGTAGAATTTCATCTAATTCATGAGGGAACATCCTCTTAAATCTCTCCGGAGCACATGAAATCATCTTCAGGGAAATACACATCATTAACTATTGTAGATTGGCATGAGCACATAAATGTGTTGCTGTACAAGTACTAAGGACAAGGGAAAAGGAGAACAAATAAAACATCTATATTAGACCTGTGATTTTTTCCATTGTCCCCCTTTTTATTTTATAAAAGACCAACATATTCAAATCTGTGTCCCCTGGAATATTTGTGTGTTGCCTTGGCAAGATTGTTTCAGATAAGAAATTGCAGTGAAGTCTGTAACTCAGAGGGTTGCCTGTAGTTTTCCACTGTTTGAATTACTTGTGATAAATACCAAAATAAATAATCAACATACTTTCAGGTCAGAATAGTCTTAGGTGTTTTTCTCCAAGCAAAAATTAGTCCATAAAATTTAAATTTGCTAAAGCACAAATATTTACATACCTATGCAAATGTGCAAATGCCCCATATACACAAGGTTTACTTGCTTGCAACAGACTACATAGAGAAAGCTATTACTTACATGTTCTTTTTTTCAAGGTCAGCACAAAAACACTCATTTCGTCACATAACAGTTATTAATAAACCTAAAATGAAATCCCTACATTTTTGTTCCTTTGCTGTACAAACCACTAACTAACACAACGTATGCACTTGATGGTAAAATCTGGAATGATGGTAGCTGGAGCAAATAGCAGGTTGTTTTTCCCATAGCTTTTAATTTTTTCCTTTCTGCTTTTACCCAGGATTTTAATATGTTAGTATTTCCCAAGAATGGCAACATATTAGCATGCTATGTAGAGATTTCTAGAAGTACTGACATCCTGGTTGCCTCCCAGACATTGCAATAGAATGACTGGCATGGAGCCTGGGGTAGAAAAACCACTTAATATATAATTCTGTAGCCAAGTTTATATCACACTTATTGTACCTTATCATCACTTAATATTGGCAGGCATTATCATGGGATTTGGTGTCTTTGCAATAGTTGCTAAAGCTCATGTCATCCGTCAGTTCTGCTTCCCTGGGTAAGATATCTCCTCTAGCTGTTTTTTGCCTCTTGGGATGTTTAAGAGCGTATCTTCTGATCCATTGCCCCTAGAACATTTCTAATTTCTGCTCACCTTGCTTTCCAGTGGGAACTTATTAAAGCTTCAAATCATGTCCTTTCTACAAAAAAAAAAAGGAATTATTTCCTGAGGCAATGAACTTATGGTAACTTACATAAATCTAGAAAATAATCCTAACCTTTTTTATGATAAAATTATATGCAACTATGTAAAATTATGTTATATAAACATAAATTTACATTATACATTTATACTATGTATCAATATTGATCATATAGATATATTATAAATGTATGCATGTAAATATAGACTTATTAAATTATATAAATGACATATTGCATATATAATACATGTATATTGCATAGGCTCAAATTATCCTCTAAGGCTTTGGTCAGAAACAGAAATGGATTGGTTCTATGTTCTTTTATAAACAAATCACATGCTTCTTTAGGTTCTGTCTCTTTGTACAGGTACCATATTTATTGGTTAAAAAGTCTGTTATTGGTATTTAAATTAAACTAAAATGAAAACAAAAATTTAGCACATCTTTTTTTGCTGCTTAGCATACTTAATTCTCAGTCTACCACTTCCTCTGCCTACTTCCTCATTCCACTCGAATGAAATGAATTTTTCTCTGTGTTTCTCTGTAGAAAAATTCTAATAGAGTCAAAGGAGGGAGAAAACAGCCACTCAAAAATTTGACATACAGTAATAATTTCTATATATTCAGATCTGAAGTCCATTTTTAGAAGAAAAGAATCAGAAGAAAAGAATCAAAAGAAAAGAATTAGAAGAAAAGAATCAATCCCAATCTTTCAACAATGGAATATATTATTACTTTCCCAAAGCTGCCAATTTAGTGAGTTGGTGAAAAATTCCCTCTCCACATCTGCTGAAGTGTTAAAAATATGAATTACAAAGCAGGAAGTAAGAAATAGAGGGAAAAAAGTTTGATTAGACCAGGGCCTTGCATTGTTTCCAAGTTTTAGGGTTCC
The DNA here is from genome assembly GCA_004024925.1 of Scalopus aquaticus. NCBI lineage: Eukaryota > Metazoa > Chordata > Mammalia > Eulipotyphla > Talpidae > Scalopus > Scalopus aquaticus. The sequence goes on from PVIJ01015334.1 coordinate 9,482, forward strand.
TTGGTCCTTGACTGTAGCCATGAAAGAATCCAAAGCTATGTCTAAGCAAAGCAAAGCAAAATTTATCTCTTTGCACTCGAGCGGCGCTGCTATGGCCCCTGGCGGTTTAATGCGTCCACTTAAGTGGCGCAGCTAGGGCACCCGGGCGGTTTGGAAGTCAATATGTTTATTTCCGATGTGTGATAAGATATTCTTATCGCAATTACTTTCATAGAGCAGGCTCGGCCTGCATCCTTAGCCAATTCTTAGCTTATCTTAATTAGTCCAGCTTAGCATTGTGATATGTGTCCTGACAAACCGAGGCTGCATCTTGGGGATTGTTTTACTAAATATCACACAAAAACTAATTACAGAGTGTAATATTTAACAGATTTTGTTGTATTCAATGTAAAAATAAATAAATTGGTGAAATTTTATTATTTGTATACATTTGTTTGAGTATAACATGATTTCAAAGTACCTGTAAAACGCTTCCCTAATATAGCTGAAATCGTCTCGAGTGGCTGGTTTGCCCACGCAATAAAGGCCTCGAGTGCAAAGGGTTATTAGACCAGAATGAAAGTACACTTGGGGACAGGTCTGGCCATCAAAGTTCAGTGAAGACAAAGAAAGGTGAGGCTCCTGGCTTAAATGAGGTGCAGGAGAGGCTGATCACTCCATGCACAGAACTGCCCATGGTATTGGTTTATCAATGCAAGCAGGAGTTTCTAATTCACTTCCCCTTCTACTGTGTAGTTTTATCCCTAGCAGCAGTTTGTGTTGGGTGGGTCTGTCTCCCCCCGCCCCCTGCAGCTTCTTGCTCTTCTTGGGCTTTATTGGTGTGCTTGTAGGTCGCGTTGGGGGCTGCCTTCAACACTCTGGATGTTTCTTCACTCTTCCCAGGCTTTATTGACATTGACAAGTGTTTCATAGGGTCCTGGATATGTTGACCATTTAATTTTCTTTAGACATCACCTTCTCTGCCCTGTCGAACAGCATCAGAGACAGTTATAAAGACAATGCGTTATGGAGGGTCATGGTGAGAATCAAGTTATTGTTGGATGCTCAGAGTAGAGCTGTAGAAGCTGAAATTTGATCTGGGTTATAAGCTTTAATTTCATCCACATTTGGGTTTTCCTTTATATTTATGCAGATCATGTGTGGCACTCTAGCTAAAATATAATTTCGCATCATCTGATGTGAAAGGCATTCAATTTTGAAAAGGCGTTCTAAGAGAGTATTGAAGTAGGTGATAAATCACACCTCTTTTGCTCCACTCCACTGCCACCATCTTAGTCCTGTTTCCAACATATTAACTATGGATTATTGAAACAGCACGCAACAGGTCTCATGTTGCCTGTCTTTTCTCTTCAGTCCTGCAATATTTAAACTATAAAATATGAATATCCTCTCTTCAGAATATATCTCTTCATATCACTCTGTTTGCCCCAAATAACTTGTTTTTTTCCATCTTTCTTTCTATATAAATACTATTAAATACTGCAATGCTAACTTCAACTTGTTTTATTAGGAGGTTCTCAGTTGGTGTTGCATCTACTCTAAATCTCTGTAAGTCTTTTAATCTATATCTTCTCTCTTGAAATTTTATATATACTTCCTGATGCCAACATAAAACCCCTAAAGTCAAAGATTGTATTTTATTATTTGTTGTATTCCCAGTGACTAACTCAATACCTGACACATGGTCTGTAATGAAAAATAGATTCAATTCATGAAATAATACTTTCGGATATGGTTTGTTTTCTGTCCTCTCAGTGATGAGTGTAATGATGTTTTATTGACTTAATGCAGTAGATGCTAACTTAGATGTCCCCCCCCCCATGTCTTCATGGTCTACATCTCTGCAGATGATCCCCTTACAGGCCACTGACTTTCTGAGTTTTTCTACTTAAGGGCATTTTCTGGTATGCTTAGCATTGCTGCAGGGCAGATTGGACCTTTCCGAAGGGTTAATGCTTCCATAAACACCCTTAACCAATAAAGACAAGGAGTTGGTGGATAAATAAGCCAAGTTCCTCTTATCTTTCCAGTTTACCTCTCAGAGGAAAACTCTAGGGCATGTTTCATACAGTCTCTCACAGGGTTGTAAATGCAAGTTTTCTTAGGCTGACCACAGAGGAAATCTGCTCCATAAAACACTCTTTATTGCCTGTCCTCCCTCTCTTGTCTCAATTCCATCTTGTTCAGAGTGTTTCCAGGATTCATTTACAAAATAAACTACTTGCACTCAAATTTTTGCACCAAATGTGCTTTGTGGAGCCTCTAAATAAAGACAATAATTATGTGCTCATTCTTGATGCTTCTTATTAACTCAGTGAAGCACAGGAAAGCTCAAGACTCTGACACATGCTAGATATTTAATAACATGTTATCTTATTTTACTTTTTTGTTACACTATTCAAGTAGAATAAATAAGATGAGTAGTTGCAGATGATAAGATACTGCCTCTTGAATAGTCATGTGTTGTAATTTGTTTTGATAATAATGCATATTTTAAAACTAGAGACGAAATAAATGAAATTTTAAAAATTCCTCCTGATATAGTCCATATATTTTCCCCCACTATTTTCAATTTCTTTCTATTGGAATGATATTATGAATGAAAATCAAGAACACAAAATTTGGTGTAACCTAGTAGAATTATGAGTAGGAAGCTAATGAAAGCATTCACATCAAATGTTGTGTTTATTGATATACTGTTTGCATAGGAACCCTAGGCTTTCCACTGATTAATTTTCATTCTTGGAAAAACAGACAATGCCATGTTCCGAGGAGGAAAATGGTGAAGGCATTTCAATTTAGGCAGTGTACTTTTTGGCTTATTATTATCAGTTTCTATCACTGGTAATAGCAAAAATTTACAGGGAAGAGTAAGTTATGTGGAAGAGGCATGGACAAGTCAGCACCGTTGCATTAGTATTATTAGTTTTTGAACAACATTTTATCAATTAGTAATTGTTTTTTGATGTGTAAAGTCTCCAGTGATTCTTACATTAACCCTCTAAAGTAGAGAGGGTTGCTGTCATCTATATCTCCATTTATAAAAGAGGAAATGCAATTCAAAGTAGTTGAACTGTTTGATCAGTCACAAAGTTAAGAAGTAATAGGCCAGAATTCCAGCTAGTTTTATAATTCTGTAAGTTGTAGAACACTAATATTAATGCAAATTATTACTGTTTATAAATATTCAAATATTTTTTTTTCTAGGGAAAGTAAATTGATCCCCACAGCTAGGGGGATAGAAGCCAGTTTTGCATCCATTAAATCATTCTGCATTGTTTTATTGGCCTATATGTTTGTTTGTTTTTTTTTTTTGGCTTCACTAAACCAGTTAAAACCTGTGCTGATTTCATCATTAATTAATAAGTTAAATAACATTTTGATCCTGTTCATCTTGTATTTGTATGAGAGTCATGATTTCATTGTTAACTTAAAAAATTATCTTGTAACACACCTTTTAAAAAAACCCAATAAATTACTGTTTCCTCTTACAAACATCTAAGTTGAATATAACAGTGATGGCAGGGAGGAGGACCACTTGTGCTGGATAGTAACTCAGTGTCAACTTGCCACATACAAATAAGGATAACATTTCAGAAAAGGATGAATAAAATTAATAGTTTGCACAAAGGAAGGACAGACTTGGTTCTTTCTCTACATCAGTAATTACTATTTGGATAAAGAAACAGAGTTCAATTATTTTGTCCATTACTTGCTTTTATTCCTAAAAGAGTAACTTGGTGAATATGTGTATTGTATGTATAATAGGATTGCTGTATGACGCAGAACTGATTCAAATGAAAAAACGTGCAATTAAGTGGTTGATTGGTTCTCGATAAAGTCTGTGTGATTTGGGGCTAGATCCTAGGTACAGACACAAAGCAAAATCTCTCAACAATGCTGCTTTTATCATCGGACATTGGTGCTTCACTTTCAATTTTACCTCAAGTGGAAGCTTGTTCTAATTTTTTTTTCTTTAAATAAGGACAAGGAGCTAAGATGATTCATTTTACTTTTTACCTTATGTGAGTCATGCCATGGTGCGTAAGCATCCTTCACCATCTGACACAGACTCAGCTGCAGGCTGCAGGAGTCCAGACCTAATTACTATCTGTTGAAGTTATTGAAAAGATCTCGAAGGTTTTTTAGATGTGGCTTTTGGTTGCCATTTGCTAATTTTAAACTGATGAACTTTTAAAAATTCATACCATTAAGATATGTACATTGCTAGTTAGTTTGTGCCTGCTATAACTCTATTAGGTATTTAGTTATATACTGATAAACCTAATTTTTCTTCCCTTTGTGAAAACTTGCACGTTTTTTAAGGTTTAAAAAAGGATTTTGACATGAACATACCTGTAGTCAATTAGTAACACATTCAACAGTATAATCACATTTTCTTTAATGATTTTTGGTGGTGGGAGATCGGGGAACTCTTTGCTTAGCTTCACCTTCTTTTGCCATAAGCTCTCCACTTCTCTCCACAACAGGAAGAATATCAAAAGGGATTCTTCTTTCTCATCCATCCCTTATTTATTCTAAGCTTGAGGGAACTAATACTAACTGGTAATGGTTTCAGATCTCTTAAGCTCTTTCAGCAGCAGGTAGCATCTCTCTTGTACCACCAGCCTCACATTGCTACAAGCCAAGGCTTCCTCTGCATTTCTCCTCTGGAGCAAGCCTAGATACTCAACATGTTTTCTTACCTGTTCTGATAGTGACTGGGTTTGTGAGGAAGTCTGCAGCAGTCCGTGCATCTTGTTAGGTAGACATATTTGGAGTAGGTCTTGAAAACTGAGTTCTTCCTATAAATGGGATATCAGAGTAGGAGAAGGTTGGCACTTTGGTTTCAGATCCCCCTCATGCTCTCTAACCCAGGTTTTTTTTTTTTTACAAAGCTCTACATTTGAGAAAATTACTTTGCCATTATTTACAAAAATTCATATACTAATCTCCATTTGGCATCCTGTATCTGTATTTTCATCACAGAACCTAAAGGAAAGGAGGGGCAATATTTGAGAGCCAAAAAGAAATATTTGATTTTAAATAATAGCAATTGATAATATAGTTATCAGAATCAGTGATTCTCTTTTGCAGTAATGCCTCTCTTTAACATTTTCCAGTATATATTAAATATGCATTAGTGCTCATTAATGTTATGGTTTGATATATTGATTCTATTAAACTTGTCTCCAGTTTGCTTCCAGCTTTTCTGGGATATGAAATTCTTTTAGATGGGAAACTGTGCCTGCGTTATGCATAGCACAGCGAAATGCAAATTTGGGAACTTAAGACATGCTGACAGATGATAAAATAGTCCTTCTAGGCATACTCCAGTGGGCAGTGTAAATACTTTCTTTTGAAACACCTTTATTAAAAAGTTTTTATATTGCTTCCTGCTCAAGATGACAAATAAATACAAGAATTTGCCTTTTATCCGACAAGGGATCTCACTTAAAAAGATGATAGAGAAAATTTAAAAAGTCTCACCGTGAGGTGAAATAAGAGGAACTGCTGATAAATAACAGATTTTAACATGTTTCTGGATTGTCAGAAACAAATGGGAGTGTTGCAGGGTGAATTATGGTGTACAAACAATGTGGGAGATTATGATAGAAAGAGGAGCTGAATACCTGGGTAGGAGCAAACACAGAAAGACTCAAGTTTTGGATTGGTAATTATGAACCCCTGAATCAAATCTAGTTTACTCAGTTTGAAAGCAGAGTTGTAATCAGAACCGTCACATCTGTTCATTTCTGCATTTTCTTTGGGTACTTTCATGTTGTCATGGTGGAGGTTAAGTAGTTGTGACTGAAACCATCCAGTCTTGAAGATCTGAAATATTTCCTGTCTGACCCTTTACAGACGTTCTTTGCTGACCACTCCTCTAGTCTTTGAAATGAAATGTTACATAGAGGACCAGAGAGTGAAATGAGATTTTAAAAAGGAGACTAAGAAAAAGCATTGTGTTGTCAAACTTCCAGTTCACTCTCCATCTCCCATCTCCCACCTCCTTATGCCCTGAAAAAGTCCAAACTACCCAGGACTGAAAGTGAAAATCAGCTCAAACTGAGAAAGAAAAGAGCCTCTTGCTATTATTTAGGCATTGAAAACTAACACAGATACAAGCCAGCTGCAAGGTTTACAGAAAATACTGTTATACTCAAGATCCTATAGAACCAGTAAAATGCTGTAAGGACTTTTCTCTTTGACTGACCACTGCTTTCTTGCCAGTGATGTTCCTGGCCTACTTTGCAATTTTCTTTGATTACTGGAAACCTGAATTTCTCAATCTCCTTCACTTCATGGCAGCTCCCAGAGCCCAGTTATTCCCACATCTAATCCTGCCTCAGAAAGAGCAATGAATCCAGAACTGATGACTATTACTCTTAGTTCCTCTTCAGAGTCCTTGTGAAACACCAAATCTTAGAAAAGACTCTTCACTCCTCACTCTTACTCAGAAGAATTCCTCTGGATTATACTCCTTTGTTGAAAATCAGTAAATCTTACTAGCTCATATGTTTGTTCCTGGGTATCTCCAACTGAGTAGGTTTTAACAACTTTTAAAGTATAATATTCAAAAAGATAAGCACATTATGCTCATATTAATATAATATGAATTCATGTCAAAGATATAAACTCAATTAATGAGAGAACTAATAAAGTTATAGAGAAACAATCTAACAAAAAATATGTTAGGGCAGGAGTGCAAAGTTAGATACAAAGCTAGTTAATGTCCGTCTAGGACACAAACTCTAATCTTTAGGATTATTTGTTCTCTTGGACAGAATTTATTTGCATCTGTACTAAACAAAAACTTAAAATTAACCTCTATCGGGCCTCCCTGGTGGCACAACGGTTGAGTGCTGCACTGTGGAGCTGTCGGCAGCTCGCCATGCGAGTTCGACACCCAGCTGGGGAGAATCCCACATGGTGCAGCAGACCTCTCCTGCCTCGCCCGCTGCTCCCCTCAGCAGTGTATTTCTGATCTGCCTGTTCTGATCCCCGCTCTGTCTTTGGTGAACCCTCTCACTGCCCCACGCCTCTGGCCTATACCCCAGCTTGTATAAATAAATAAATCTTTAAAAAAAAATTAACCTCTATCCCCATGAACTGTAAAATGTGAATAAAATAGTTTACACAATGAAATATGAATCCCAGGAGTATGCTAAAATATACTTAATCTCTTATGCTGTAAATTTCAGATATTATCTCTTATAATGCAAATCACAGTGAACATAGAGTATCTCCTCCTCTCTGGCAAAATACCTGTAATTTAATTTTCTTTTCAGTAAACTGGAGGATGAGGGAAGGTATTTTGCTACTAAAACAGCCCAGATTCAGCTTCACTGGGCTTTCTGGTGTTTGTTAGGACTAACCCATAATGGCTGCATTTACCTTCTAACCCTAAAGCAATATTGACATAATAAATTGCTCATATATGTATTCTCATCTTCTTTCCAAGAATAAATAAATTACTAGGCCTCACCAAATATTTCAAGAGAGACTTCAAAACAAAGAGAAATATAGGTAAAACAAAAAATATATCTTTTTTTAAACTAGGCAATGTATCAAACCAAACAAATAAGTTTTGTACCCTCAGATTTAAAAAGATTCTATATCATAAAAAAGATAATACTGAGGAAAGGAAATAAAGCAAGAAAGAGCTTTCAGCTATTTAAAATATATTGCCAAAAAATATTTAAGAGAATTTGAAGCAAAGGATAAGTAATATCTCCTAAGAACATTGAATAAAAATTCAAAGAATAAACTTCTGTTGGCAGTTACCTCTTTTATAAAAAACCCACGACAAATAATTCAACATTAATAGGTGATTTGGGGTTATTTGAAATATTTGCAAATGGATATATATTTTGTTGATTTAAATGCCTCACACTGAAAGTTGTCATGAGATCTTAACAAGTTCACATCAGGAGAAAAAAAATTGTTACAAAAATACCTACATACATGTAGACCTGTCAAGTCAATAACAGGTATTGATACACCTTGGACATTCTGCACAAGTTGCTTTGAGGGTGAGCATTAATATAAAAAATGAATAAAAATAAAGCATCAGAAACCTCTAAATAGATATTTGTGACCTACATAGCTCAATTCTTAAAGAAATTCTTACAGAAATCTTTTTAACAACAACAACAAAAAAAACAGTTTCAGAGAAATTAAACCATGTAAACAGAAATGTGTCCTACTTTTTTGCATTAAGTTTCATTGAGGCTAGTCTACTTCTAAACACTTGAAAGAACTCACAATGAGCTTAAGACATTGACAGTGATGCTATTGGCTCTCAGGTTCTCTGACAATGATGAATGACAAATCTTTAAAAAAATAAGACTTTGCCTGAGTATTGCAGACAGTCTTGTTTGTTATGCACACAGCCTCTTTCTCTCCAAAAGAGCAAGAAGGCAATACATTAAGATATTTTTCTCCAGCACCAGTAATGTTTCTGAAAAGCTTCACATGGACATGACAAGTAAATTGATACTAGGAAGATAAAACCCAGTGCAGTGTCCTTGTGGCTGGATGAGGTCAAGGGTTTAGAAAACATGGCTAATGGATATACATCTAGGCTCTTCTCTACTCTTAGAACTCATACAAAGGACACTTAATTAGCATGCCTGGGTTATAGATCCCTTAATCACCATGATTCACAGGTTAAATTAAAATTAACACTATGTAATTGCTCATCTGGAGAAAGGACACAGCTGTAACCAAAAGAAAGGAGTAACAACAAGAAGTCAAAAGAACGGATATGGATGGCTTGGGGATTCATTGCACGTGTTTTTGGGTTTTCACCTTTGAGTCTCTAACACCCTTATTGGTTCTTTTTAGTCTTCCTTTCCTTAATATGCCACATTCCTTCATTCCACATTCTCTTCCTTTTGGAGCTAGTCTCAAAAGGAGCTTTAGGCAACTTGCTAACTACTCTATCAGACAATAAATATGAAACATTTCAGAGTCCTTTGAATCTGTTGATGGTCTGATTGCAAGGACACACAGGCAACTGAGCAAGTTTGAACATGCCTAGACATTGTCCACTTCCAAAAAGAAACTGAACCAAAATTGGTAGGAACAACCACCCAGGGTTGAGATTTGACCAATCACAGCTTGACAAGCTTCCCACCAATCAGAATTACATCAACCGCAACTTTATTTACATAAAGTGGGTCTGAGCGTGAACTAGCCCACCTCTTTTTTTCCCTCCCACATAAGCTCTCCAGACCCCTGGGCAACATGGGCTGGCAACTAAATTGCTTCTTGGATCTGTGTTCCCTGGCCTGCAGTCCTAATAAAATCCTCAAATAAATGCTTCTGTTTAGTCTCATTCATTATGAGATACCATAGTAAATAGTTACTGACTTAGCATATCTCTACCAAAATTATGCCAAAGAAAGTATCAGAGCCAACTTTCATTATTTTCATTATTTCCTGATAGTTCAACATATTCCTTATATTAATTTGAAATATTAGCAAATTTGGAAATGAGACAAAAGAAAAATGTAGACAAATTCAGCCTTTGAAGATTTACTTTTAAATAGTAGTCTGGGATCTAGTGAATCAGTATGATAAAGTTTGTGCCAATTAAAAAATGTGATGCCTAATTCCTTTGAGTTAGATACTTCTATGAGGAACCAATGGAAAACAATGAAGATTTACACCGAGCAGATTTACTAGGGAAATTAACACAAAAATATTACTGTATAGATAAAGTCAGAGGATTATATACATGCTAACACCGCTTGTAGAACAGTTTAGAATACTTGGTCAAAATGTAATATCCTCGGTGACTGAAGTACCAGTCACAGATTCTTCATCATGATTTACCAGTCAAGATACACTATTAACAAAAAGAACCAAATATCTTAGCAAAAACAGTGCTGCTAATGGAAAGATGGTTTCCGGATTCAGTTTTTCAAATTTGTTTTCCATAGTTCAATCTTCACAGTAATTATTCCTTTCGATTTTTTTTTAAAACCCTGAATTCCACTTGGGTATTCATAGACTAAGAAAAATTTGTCAGTTCTTTTCTTCAAATCTGTCCATATCCAGATTCCTTGCCAACAAATACAGTATCCCAAGAAAAATACAAAAGTGCTCACAGACTGTTTTCCTGTGAGTCCCTTCACCCAAACCAATGCCTGCCTTTTCTTTCCTGAAGAACAATAGGACTGAGGGGCCACAAAATAAAATAATTAGCAAAGATAAAATAATTTTACATTTTATCCATTTGTCCCATAACAAAAGAAAACTCAAACCAAAATGATCACATAGGCTTTTGAATCTATCACACTGGTTGTTTGGATATACTTCGGCAGATAAATCAGAGTTACTTTTGCTTGGATATTGTAGATTTCTTTTTTGTGCTTATTTTGTGGATTTCTTTTTTTTTTTTAACAGTTTTTTTTATAGATTTATTTATTTATACATACAAGCTGGGGTACAGGCCAGAGGCGTGGGGCAGTGAGAGCTTTCACCAGAGACAGAAAGGGGAGCAGAACAGGCAGATTAACAGAAATACACAGCTGAGGGGAGCAGCGGGCGAGGCAGGAGAGGTCTGCTGTACCATGTGGGATTCTCCCCGGCTGTGCGTCGAACTCGCATCGCACGCTGCGGACAGCTCCACAGCGCAGCGCTCAACCACTGCACCACCAGGGAGGCCCTATTTGTGGATTTCTTAATGTTAAAAATGGTATTCAGCTATAAAATTGAATAATACTTAGATGTACATAACATTCAGATTTAGCTACTCATTTAATAAATTACTGTAAAAGAGCAGTTTGAAGTCAGTACTATTTCAGAAAACTATTTGTCCCATAAACTAGAGCTCCCCCATAACCACCACCACCAACCAACTAAATCTAATGGGCAGCAAAGTTTAAGAACCACTGATCTAAATAATAAGGTTTTTTAAATTTATTTATAACTGACATTAGTTTCAGGTATATAACATAATGATTCAATATTTGTATAAATTGTGAAATGATCTCTACACTAAGTCTAGTTGTGTTATTTTCAATAAAAATATACTGGGTTTATCTGTAAAGTCTGTCTATAAATGGCATTTTTCTTCATTACTATATAGCTCTTTAAAGCCATGTTTCCCATCCTTCTGATATCATGATGTGCATAGAAAATTATGATGTTTGTGTGATTCACTGGTGGCAAATAGAGAAGACTATATGTAGCAGAAGCAACTGGCTCAGAAGTTTCACCTGTTCCGGTTGAAGCCAGACTACTGCAGGGTTGAAGGTCAGAGGGCATATGAGGTCTGCATTGATATACTCCAGTAACGCTTTCTTCTCAGTTCAAAAATTGAAACACTGTGTCTTAATTACACCAAAATTTACACCCAGTGAACACCAAGAAGAAATAAGTAACTATGAAAGTTGCTATAAATAAAAGCTTTGATTTTTGCCCTTTTCTTAGAGGCTAATTGATTTTGAGGCTCATTTAGAAAATTTTCATAGACTGGACTAGAGCTTTGAGTACTTAGACAATCTCAAGGGATTTCTGGAGGCACCCAAAGCACAAATTCATCTTTCATTCTCAATTATGAAAAAAATTAAGTCCATTTTTTGCTCAAATCCAGTGTCACTCCAATGAAAGTTCACCAATATTATTCTGAGCTTTCTTACGCAAGGCTAGTCAAGGTTGGGGCTTGTCATTGCCCTTATGTTACCTTAAGCTTTACTAAGAGAAAAGTAAGGAGAACTTAGTCACAGCACCTGAAACTAATAATAATGGATTTAAAAGCTATAAAATCATAACAGTATAAGAAAGGAGCAAAAGTCCATTTTTATTAAAATTACGTATTTTAATAGGAATAAGGAAAATATAGCATATGGAATGGGAATATAAAATAAGACAGAAGTGTCTGATTTTAATTATACTTAATTAAAATGTGTGCATTTGGGACCATGACAAAGCAAAGCATATTTAACTTCAATTATTTTTGCCGAAAACAGGTAGGATGAAATGTAGCTTCTGGAGTATGAAATTAAATCAATCAAGAAGGGTTTTACTGTGGTAAATTTCATATTTTAAAACTTATACAGCTGGAGAATAAGTTAAATATGCAATAACAATGTTCATAGATTTTACTTAGATAATGATTTCAAAGTCAAATTTCAGATTTTAGGAGAAGTAACTTTTTTTTTTTTTTTTTTAAGTAGAGTGTGTGTTCGGTTTTTTTTTTTTTAAGGTTTGTTTATTTATGCATACAAGCTGGAGTACAGGCCAGAGGCGTGGGGCGGTGAGAGGGCTCACCAGAGACAGAGTGGGGAGCAGAACAGGCAGATCAGAAATACACTGCTGAGGGGAGCAGCGGGCGAGGCAGGAGAGGTCTGCCGCGCCATGTGGGAATCTCCCCGGCTGGGCGTCGAACTTTCTGCCAACAGCTCCACAGCGCAGCGCTCAACCGATGCGCCACCAGGGAGGCCCAGGAGAAGTAACTTTTAAGGACCTTTCTCCCTAAAATATTTATGAAGTATCATCTATGGTCAGTGCACATTTTCTGTCTACAGTGACAGCTCAATGCAGGACAAAAATATATTAATAGGAGGAGGAGTAGAAGGAGGAATAGGATGAGAGAAAAAAGAATTAAAAGGAGGGGAAAAAAAGCACATGGAAAATATCGATCATTAAGATCTTCATACTTCAGAGAAAGTACTGACTCTCTGAGGTTTCATTCACAAAGTATATGAGTTCCAACTCACTAACTTGTCATAGAAAATGCACGTTAGGACACCTTCAACAGTGTTGGGTGTATGGTAGGCGTGTGGTTAAATACCTTCAACACCTCTGTCTCACTATTTTTGAAGCTGAATTTACTTTCTCTCCCCACACTGAAGCACCCTCTTCTTCAGCATCCTATTTCTATTCTAGTTGGCCAATATTACAGTATAAATATCTTTCACTTCTTACCATGAGCTCATTAGTTTAGACTTTGGTACTTTATGCTTCAGTTTTGTAAAATCTCCTTAATTACTACTTTTCCCTTTAGTCTTTCCAAATAACCCACTACAACTGTGAGTAGAGAAAAGTAACAAAGGAAACTGAATCCTCTGAACTGAGGCCTTATGGGACTTTCTTACAGTCAACAAATGGCAGGGGAAAAGTCTGAGCTTTGTGCACAGATGAGTTGGTAGCTAAGTAGGTTAGGCAAGTGTGAAATGCAATGTATCACTGCCTAGCTCTATGTAGGCACAAGAACATCCTCTCATTGCATAGAGCTGAAAGCAAACTTGATTGTTCATCTTTTTGGAGGGGGGGGGGTCATTTGCAGTATTACAGATTGAGGCTGTATGATCCTTCTAGGCAGAAGCAAGTTGGCTTGTTTGTATGGGTAAATGCCTGCTGGTAGCAGATAGTAAATTTAGTTTCTCATAATCTTTTCCCAACTAATCTACCAACAAGCAGACTTTATTCTCATAAAAAAAACCAAGATAAGAGAGTCATGGAGTTTCCCCAGCAACTTGTATCTGATTGTGTAATTACTATAAAACAAGAACCTAGCATAGTGCCTCACACATAGTAGGTATTCAGTAAGTATATATTTGTTGAATGAATGAATTATATACTTAATCGTTGTATATTCATCTAAGATAATATCATTGTGGTAATCCAAGCTGTCTTATTTTGCACGAATATTATGAGAAACATTTGAAAAACCAAGATAAGATGTGTATCTGGGAAGTTGCTAATTTATTACTCTAATAACTTTATTAAAAATAAAATCAGTTTACGACTTTCTGTTTATTCTCAGGGAAACACTTGTATTCCAAGTACTCACGTCCAGAAACAATCCCCTGTGTTGGGCATGTGTTTGTCTCTAGTCTTTTTCCCCTTTGAGATATAACATCCATTGTTTCTCAGATTGCCAGGTTGTGAGGAATTATTCTACAAATGATTTTATTTGTGAGGCACTTTCAGAACCCTGGGGTTAATTTCTCTGGTCCTGCCTACTTGAATTCAGAACGGAGTAAAACTTTAATAAGTACAAATTGTAATTTAATTGCCAATTTCTCACAAGATTCCAGCCAGTGAAGCTCAAGCTCATGCCTTATGAGTGGGATTTTTGTTTGGCCCTGGGATGCTCTAGATAGATGGAATACTTGAGAAGTTACATCAGATAATAAATGGCCTGCTCACTTCTGCCCTACGCGAACCCAGTAGTTTATTCTGCCCCATCCCAACTTTCTGCTCTAGTGATGATGTTGAGCGTCTGTTGTCTCTTAATGTAGAAAAGGAAATTAAATTATGTTTTCTGAATGTCTAAGACACATTCTCATAATAGTGGAGTAACTAGTTTTCTAGGCAACTAATATCAGTATTGCATTAATTAACCAAGGAAGAAAAAAAATCTTTGCATGTACTTTCATACATAGCACAGGCAGATTATAAATTTCATCAATGGACTGTGTATATGAGAAAGATGTTTAGTAGGAAATAGGGGGGAAAAGAGCTGCAATCTCTGAAGTTCTATCCTCTTGTCAATAATGACCAAATGGGAAATATAAACCAACCAAAATTATGAAAAGACACTACAAGACAAAGGGTACTTAAAACAATGAAGTTCTTTCTTTAGAAAGGACTGTGATTAGGTAATTTTATTCAGAGGCAAACTTCTCTTTCATAAATGAAGACAAGGAAAAAAGGATCCTTACATATGCAAGAGTATAAAATGTGTCCTTGTGCATAAAATATTCTCCAAAAAAATTGGACAGATTTGACAAATTGTCCTGTGGTTGTAACAAATTGTCACAACCACTAATTCATCACCAGAAATCATACCATTATCTGTGTGACTGTGTGGAGAGAGAAGGACATCATTTCCTAATTTATTTGAATGACTTTTAAAGCAGATACTTTCTTTTGGAATATAGTCCTCATTATGGGGAATATCCATGATAATGGACTTAAGAAGTTACATGAAGAGGCTTTCCCTCATTTGAAGATTACTAATCCTATTATATCTTTCAATGTGTATTACTCTTCTTAGAAATAACAATTCATATCTTCTTCACTTTGTTGCAACCTTTGATCTCTCGATGTGGACTGATCATCTTGCTTCCTACTTCACAGAAAAACATAGGAACTGTTGGGAGACATTTGATGTCTGCTACCAAACTTGTAACCAATCCTTGTGCCATTTAGAAGTATCCTGCCTCCCTCTCTAAAGAAAATCATTTTTGCCCTCATAGGAGTGTATCTACTTCCTGGCTTGCTAATCATTTCTCCTTCCACTTTCCCTCTAGCCCCTCCATTCCCCAGGATGTGTTGTCCTCATTCTCCTTTGATGTCTGCAAATATGTCAAGCTTGGTCCTGCCTCAGAGCCTTACAGCTGTTCTTTTGCCAGGAACATTCTTCCTCATGTGCTATTCTCATTCAGAGCTCAGCTTAAATGTCGACAATTGAAAGACACCTTCTTTGGCACCCGTTTTAATGTATGCCTTCTAAACCTTCATATCCAATCCATGCCATTGATTTTAGTTTCTAAATCACTCTCAAGCTTCTCTATTTCTCTGTATTTTTTATACTCTTACTTGGCCAAAGTAGACCATGTTACTGTTGCCTCTTTGCTTTGCTATTATGATAAGTGCCATAATAATAATCCCCTGAGCAGGAGTTATAGTAAAAAATTCTATTGGACAGCCATCAACTAATAAGATGTAGGATGTAGTGTTGGAATAACAATATGGAGGCCCACTGCTGCCCCGAGCACTCTTTACTTTCTTGATTCTGGTGTAAGATCAGGACTGCCTGAATGGCAGAAGGATACTTGGAGGCACAGGTAGCAACTACATGTAATGAGGAGAAAATTATGTCCTGTTCTTAATCATCAGTTTTGTTGCACTTTGCAAACTGACTAATACATATTGGCGCATACCTGATAATAGCATATTTTCCCAACTCTTTATACACACACACACACACACACACACACACACACACACACACTCGAAATTCTGTAATGCCTGCCCAATTCTTAAATATGAAAACTTATAAAATCAGGCAAGATGATAGGGGAGGAGGAAGGGTCAAAGAGTCCCCTTGTCATTTTCCCAGTCATTTTTTTCCAAAAAGATAAAGCCATCTTTTTTATTGATAATTTTCATTGTATTTTTGGTTCCCTTTCTTTCTCTTCATTGCTATCTTTTATGCACTACTTCATTTACCTCATCATTTGTCTTATGAGTAGCAGTTTGTCTTCCAATATGTCCTAAATGCTACTCCGAACTTCATTTTTATCATATCAATTTTCTTTCTTGTATTTGCAAAGGCAATTTGTTGACAAAGAACTCATATTGACACAAACCAGTCTATACTTAATGTATAACTCATTTAACTATTTCAGTAAAGTGGAATGTCTGTGATTTGGGGGTAATAAACTTTGTAGAAACCACCAAATTATATTACCTTTCAAATTATCATCCAAAATATGATTACTAAATTTAGAATTCCTTTCTAAAGACATGAGTTTAGCTAAATACACATAAATGTATGAGAAGAGAGGTGACTGGATTTGGGAGGAGATATTTGAGCTCATTTGCAAGTCTCTGCAACATGTGAGTTGATTTTTTTTCAATTTTTAAAAAATAATTATATATATATATTTTTTTCTGATCACAGAGATCTATAAAGAACTCACAGGACTCAACTAAAACACAGTAAATAATCCATATTTTTTTTAAGGTCAACAGATCTGAGAATATCTGTATTAAAAAATATCTAATAAGACAAAATGCTTTTCGTTTAAAAAAAAACAGCCTCATTGATTGGACCATATTACCTGAGAAAATGGAAAATCTTAATATCGCCTACAGTTAGATATCTTTAGCTTTTATAACTGGTAATTAGGCAATTTTCAGATTTTTTTAAAAAAATTAGTTATTTCATTACTCCTAGAGATTTCTGGCATTTATTTATGTTTCAGTGGTGATTAAAATAGATGTCTCATTCAGCTTCACAGAAATTCCTTTTCATTAATATTAAGCAAAAATGGTTTTCTGTCTTGGTCACATGTGTCCAGAGAGGCACTGGGAGTCATCTGTATAGAATTCTTCACCCCATTACTGATTATATCCAAAGCCACCACTGGAATTTTCTGATGAAAGTATTTCTCAGTAATCTTTGATACTGTCAGATCAAAAGCATCATTTTTGATTCTGTTTTTAGTTTTTCTTAGTTGATTAAAACTAATTTAAACTCCTCTATACTGACACTTAATATAGTTAATGTCTTTCCTCATCTATTGTCTCAGACTTAATTTGTTGGCTAATATTTTTCTAAGCATCTTAAGGAATGGCTTAGAGTAAGTTAATTGTATTTCTGTGGAGTTGGACTTTGGGGAGAAAAGGAAAAAGCTTGTATCTATATCCTCTAATCTGTAATATCCTTTCTAACTCATGATACAAAATGACCTAAATCAAGCAAATTAGCAGAAAACATGTAGGAGCTAGCTTACATGGCCCTTATGTAATTGCCAGCATGAGATCATGAAACCCATCCAATTTTAAACTGATCTTGAAGTGAAATGAGTAGATGTTAAATAATCCTCTATTTCCTCTCAACGTGTTTCAGTGACAAATTCCATTTTAAACAGTTACATGATTACAAGCTCTGAAATTAAATTTTGTGATGAATAATTAAGCACCACTCTTCAGAGTCCCTGGGAGAAATCACATTCTCTGCAGCACAAACACTTGGAATAATCGATTGGGAGTCAATTGGCAAAGTACTTCAGATTTAATTTGCAGTTCTGAAGGATCCTCCTTCACTTTGGCCATTAGAGAGTGCATTGCAGCCACTCTTTGTTCCATTTTAGTGGGACAAAAAAGCAGGATTTGATCTGGCTTTGATATTATTCTACACTGCAATATGCAATATGATTCCTCACTTGGTTTTAAAAAATACTAATCCAAGAGAATGCCTATTAATTTAAACTTTCCTTTAGAGCCACAACTGGAAACGATGAAAAACACAATTTAAAACTTTGTGTTCTTTTTTTTTTTCTGGATTGTGATATGAGAGTATTGTGGAAAAGAAAAAAGATCACAGTCTTTGTTTTGAGACAAAAAACTAGATTGTAAACACTTGGTTAGGATTAGGAGCAGGTGGGTTAAATTCTCTGTCTCATTTGCTTTATCTGGAAAATGAATATAATATTATCTCTCAAAGTTGTTGTGAAAAGAAAATGAGATTATAAATAAGATCCCTTATGCAGTGTTTGGAGGGAGGAGAAAGTTCTTAAGGATAAAGTCTGGATCATTCCATGTTCACAGATCAGAGAAAGATTATAAAGATGGTATTTGACATGACTTCAGTTTTCAGAAAATTTTACTGCATTGAGTAGATACAAGGTAGAGTATCCAAGAGAAACAGTGGCCTTGCCCTATTACAATGTCACCCCCTTAACCTCGTGTGTGGTTCTGGGCTATGCCACTGATGGTAAGGTTGGATACTGGCAGTGTGGTGAAAATCGGGGGTCCACAAACTTTCCAGCTACCCATTACCTGATTCTAATTCTTGAGTGTACTTGTCTTGAAGAGAACAAAGGCAGACCTAGCTGTTCTCTTCATCCCTAGTTAGGTACTCTTTCTGGACCCTAGAGTTCTGCTATTCACACTTAGACCTGTGCTCTCTTCTAAGTAGTGTTGGCCTGTCCACTGACTATTCTGAGGTTGTTCGAAAGCAACAGAGGACAGCAGAACTTTTGCTCAGTTACGTACCTTTACAGGCAGTGGCATATTTGCCTTCTGTGTAAAGAAAGGAGAAAGGGGAGAAGACGTGCTCAGACAACCATAGGTGAGCTGCAAACAAACAAGCACACTGTGTTCCCATAAGGTGTTAATTATAGACACAAATGTGAATTTCCTATGATTTTCACTTTTCACAAAATATTACCGTTAATTTTTTCAACCATTAAAAATGTAAAATTATTTTAAAAGGAGAAAGTGACTCAGTGTTGTCAAAAAGGTAAGGACACCAGCAAAAAGGAATGAAAGGTTTAACAGGAAAAGGATAGATATTTCAGGATAAAACAACTGGATTTAAATCCTACTTTCTTCCTTCACTGTCTCTACAACTTTAAACACTGGTTGCTGAACATCTCTTTCCCTGAATTTTTTCCTTAGCAGTGATAAAAATACCTTCTGATTGGTCTATAGTAAGGATTACATCAATTATTCTACATCATGGTTCTTGTACACAGAAAGTACTTGATATATGTCATTGTGACAAACTTTTTGTTACTATACTGTAAGCAGGATAATGACCCCCTAAAAATGTCCATGTCCTGATCACCTATGAATCAAGAGTTTATAACAAAAGGGGGATTAAAGTTGCAGATGGAATTAAGGTTGCTCATCAGCTGATCTAGATGGGGGAGATAGTGACTGTCCAATGGGCCACTGTAATCCCAAGTGGAAGAGGAAGGCTGAAGAGAGAAAACTGGAGAGATGGCAGTGAAGGGGAGGACTTGACTTAACGTTGCTGGCTTTAAAGTTGGGAAGGAGCCTCAAACCAAGAAGTGCCAGTAGTCTTTAGATGCTGGAAAGGTAAAAACATGGATTTGCCCCTAGCGCCACTAAAAAAGAAAAGCATCCCTACCAACACCTTGATGTTCGCCTAGTTAGACTCCTCTCAGACTTCTGGCTTCCAGATAAAAAAATGTGTGCTGTTTTAAACCACTAAGTTTGTGGTAATTTGTTAGAGCAGTAACAGGAAGCTAATGCATACTATTTTTATTATTACCCATGCAGAAAATACAGCTAGTTGTCCACCAAAGTATGAGCTACACCCTCCATAATGCAGAGATTTTGTGGGTATTGCAATTGTCAAAAATCCTGAAATAGCAAAATTTAAATCACCTATTCAACAAATAGAATTTAATAGAAGTTATCCTGCATATAAAAATAGTTCAGTGGGCGGACTCAAAATCATACTCATAAGAAGTTCAGGGGCATAATGTTAAAGGATGGCTTATGAAATGAAAATGAGGAGGCTATTGCCTTTTACAATTATTGTTTATTACAATGGGGGTACCTAATTGCTGGGGATTGGTTGAAAGTGATTATCTCTTACCATTTTTTTTGGAAGATGACTTAAGTTTCTTTTATGAGTGTCAAGGTTATTTACAAGAAATAATCTAAATTAAGTTTCACTTAAGTTCATAAGATGAGATAAATTTAGGTTTGATTATGTGGCTTAAATATTTTTGTTTGTTCAGGGAATTCTCAAGTCTGGTCTCCATTGTGCATTTAATTTTAACATTGCCTTGACATAAAACCTCTTGCATGTAGTAGAGCCTTGTGACCTATTTGGACCAATTACATAGATTCTTGTCCAGAGCATGCAAGTATTAGGTACCCCTTAACCTTTCTGGGGTTAGCTGCAAAGAACCCCGAGATGGAAAAAGTTTTGGTTCCAAATTACTGTCTGGGTAAAAAATTCTGCTGAACGGGAACACCTGCATTGGATTGTTAAATAAGAAAAAGCTTTTTATTGCAAAAGCCACTGATATTTTAAGACTTATTTGGTAAAGCAGTCACCATTATTCCAAGCAGAAGGATTATCATCTACTAAATTCCCATTCACTTATTTTCAGTGGAAAATGGCCAGAAACATGCTTCCATTTCACAATCCTTCATCTCTTCATGAAACTGCAAGTATTTCCTTAGGTCTATTTGTGAAATAACTTGGGGAGTTACCTCTTTTAATATCCTTTAATCCTCCTGTCACTGTAATGTTCAGAGACCCCAATAATCCAGAGAAGTGCATTACTAAATTTGGAGAAAAATAGATATTTCAGATTTTTGCTTAGGGATATTGGGAAAGATCATATTAAAAAAATCCTAAGAGTGAGGTGGGTGCTCCCACCTTATCTCTCCCCCTCATCATGTCATGTCTGGCTTCCCAGTCTCCTCAATCCCAGAACCATGGCCTCTCACCCTGATGCTCGGTCTTAGTTCTACTGGATGTTTCAGAAGGTGTGTGAATGTGAGCGTTAATGATGTGGCTGAATTATGATTAGGGTACAACAGTCTAGGAAAATGTGGTTGAAACACTTCTTTTAAAACAAAATGATGGGATCTCAAAGTAATCTGAGTCAACTCATAAGGACTTAGGGCTAAAGTGGTTCATAAATCTGTAGGGCACCATATTTAACTTGTTTTCCTTTGGAGTCAAAGGATATTAATAGGAGTTAAAGGAAGAAAGATGAATTCTGTGCTCAGTGAAGTTGGGGACTTTCTGAATTAAACAATTTAAATATATTTATCTTGTTTGATAATATTGAACTTTTGTTATACATTTTAAACTGAGAACTATAGTATATGTAAGTTTCCAAATATTTTTGATCATGGACATATACATATAAAATATGTGTGTATATATGTATATATGTGTACATATGCATACATGCATACACACACACAATAAATTAGCATGCTTGGAAATGTTTATAAATTACCTTCCCCTGATGCTGATTGATCTATCATTCACCTTACCTTTTCCCCTTCTTTATTGAATGGTTTCCATCTAAATTTTTACACATTCCCCATATTTCGTCAATGAAATGGAAGGTAGAAACACTCAGAACGTTTCCTGGCTAACTGTTCCAGTTTATTCATGGCTATAAGGAGTTTTAAATTTATTTGTTTTATAATATTATTATTTTTTATTTTTATTTTTTTTTTTTTACTGAGGTAACATTGGCTTATGACACCATATATGACTTAGGGGAGAGGTTCCTGCCTACTCTGATGTATGTGAACACACCACATCCACACCAAAGTACCCATAGTCCCATACTGAAGTCATATACTGCTCTGTGTTGTGGTCAATTTCTGTTTTTAGGTTTGTTAATAGTTGTCTTAGATATAGTGGTGCTTTTTTTTTTTAAGATTTATTTATTTTATGCATTCAAGCTGGGGTACAGGCCAGAGGCGTGGAGTGGCGAGAAGGTTCACCAGAGACAGGATGGGGAGCAGAACAGGCAGATCGACAGAAATATACTGCTAAGGGGAGCAGCAGGCGAGGCAGGAGAGGTCTGCCATTCCATGTGGGAATCTCCCCTGCTGTGCGTCAAACTCGTATCGCTGGTACTGCTACCGGCAGCTCCACAGTGCAGTGCTTAACCGCTGTACCACCAGGGAGGCCCATATTGGTGTTTCTTGTGTGTGCATTTACACTGATAAATTTACATCATCCTGTTTATTGGTCCCTTAATTACTATGTTCTGTTCATCCCTCTCTCTTCTTACCTTTTTTTTTTTTTTAAGATTTACTTATTTATGCATACAAGCTGGGGTGCAGGCCAGAGGAGTGTGGGGGGATGAGAGCATTCACCAGAGACAGAGTGGGGAGCATAACAGATGGATTAACTGAAATACACTGTTAAGGGAAGCAGCGGGTAAGACAGGAGAGGTCTGCTGTGCCATGTGGGTCAGCTTCCTGGCCTGGGGATTGAACTCTTGCTGCAGTAGCTGCTAATAGCTTCATGGTACTCAGACTTAACCCCTTGCGCCAGCTGGGTGCCCCTTTTCTTACCTTTCTTTTTTTTAAAGATTTATTTATTTATGTATTCAAGCTGGGGTGCAGGCCAGAGGTGTGGGGGCAGTGAAAGGGTTCAGAGTGGGGACAGAGTGGGGAGCAGAACAGTCAGAGCGACTGAAATATACTGCTGAGGGAAGCAGTTGGGGAGGCAGGAGAGGTCTGCTGCGCCCTGTGGGAATCTCCCCTTCTGGACATCGAATTCAAGGGGCAGCCACCGACAGCTCCACAGCTCCACAGCTCCTCAGAGCTGTGCTTAACCCATTTTGCCACTAGGGAGGCCCCTCTTCTTACCTTTAACTGGTAACCTTTACCTGATATTAAATATCACTGCCCCAACCCTTTTTAAGATTCCACTTGTCAAATTGTTTTCCAACAATTTACTTTGAGTCAATGTTTATCTTTGGAGCTCCAACGGGTCTCCTGGAGACAGCAGTCAACTGGGTTTTGTTTTCTGATGTAACCAGACACTCTGTTCCTTTTGGTTTGGTGGTGTAAATAATAGAAATTTTTTCTTCACAATTTTGGAGTTGGGGAAGTCCAACATCAGAGTGTTGGTCAGTTGGGCTCCTAGTTTGCAGATAGCTACCATTTTGTGTTTTCCTCACATGGCAGAGAGAGCGAGAGGGGAGGCAAGTTCTCTTATGTCCCATCATGAGGTCTTTACCCTTCTGTCCCAAATCACCTCCCAAAGTCTCCATCTCCAATTTTCACCACTTTGGGGATTAGGGCTAAAACATGAATTTGTGGAAAAAAACATACAGTTCATAACAAGGTGGGTTGTGAAGGTGCTTCTATTTTTCCTTTATGATGGCTTGGTGGTTGATGGCTCAGGGTGGGCCAAAATAGTCACAAATATTTACATTTCCAACATGGAGATGGAGTGTGTATTAAACCAGTAGTCAGGAGCTAGGAATTCTAGTTTGTGTACTAACAACTGGACATGCTCAGTGACTCTGGGTTATGGTTTTTCCTTTCATATCATGAGATCTGCTTCCTATAATTATGCAGTAGCTAATGCTCCAAAGGTAAATGTTTTGGGAAAAGCTTTAAGAAGGAAACTGATATTAACATAAGTAACCGACTCAGAGCATATGAAATCCCCGATTCATTGGCAATCACATCCTCACCACAAAGATGGCCTGTTCTACTGAAAATCTGAAAATCCTCTGAGTCATGCAGGTTGCACAATTGCCAAAAGAACTCTTCAGAAATAGTAGCCATGGAAACAGCACACCAGATGTCTCAAGGAGTGTATAAAAACATCTGAAAACTAACAGTTAGAAGGAGTGCTTGGCAAACAGTAAGGAAGGTAAGAGTCTGTGCTTACCTTGCGCATGAAACAAAAGCCATTTGATTGTCACTTCTGCTCTGAAAGGTCTGGCACATATATTTAAAGACAAGAATCCCCACCCCACAGTCACTCTCTGTGGTGTCCAACCTCACAACTGGCCTCTGTGGCCTGTTCTATGGGGATCTTGTGATGACCAAGAATCTTCAGCCTGAGTTCCATAGTAACCCTGAGGTATGAAATGCTCTAGCACTCTCAGTCCGTCATTTGATAGTTAACCTCTTCATCTAGCATAACTGCAGAGAAAGTGTACATCTGGATGCAGGACACTTACTCTAAACTCTCAGTTACCTTCCCAACACTACACTGTTCTCTTCATCCCTCATTTATCTTAATTAGCACAAAAATGAATATATAGATTTGTTTTATTTAATTAGATAGGTAACACATGAATTCATTCTTGAAAAAAGTGTAGGCCAGAGGTATGTGCGTGGGGGTGGGTGGGTGAGAGGATTCACCAGAGACAGAGTGGGGAGCAGAGCAGGCGGATTGACTGAAATACACTGCTGAGGGGAGCAGCAGGCGAGGCAGGGGAGGTCTGCTGCACCATGTGGGAATCTCCCTGGCCAGGGAGCGAACTCGTGTTGCAGTGGCTGCGGACAGCTTCATAGTACTGAGACTTAACATATTGCTCTACCTGGGAGGCCCTAAAATATTTTTCTAATGAATGAATGAGTTTTTCTTCCAATGGAAGCAACTTCCTGACTATACCAAAGAGATTCCCACTTTTCTACATTCTTCATTTTAACTCCTATTATTCTACTTTGATCTGATTATATAAAATCTTGTTAAACTATGGGCCTCCCTGGTGGCACAGCGGTTAAGCGCTGTGCTGTGGAGCTGTCAGCAGCGGTGACGCGAGTTCGAAGCTCGGCCTGGGATTCCCACATGGCGTGGCAGACTTCTCCTGCCTTGCCCGCTGCTCCCCTCAGCAGTGTATTTCCATTGATCTGCCTGTGCTGCTCCCCACTCTGTCTTTGGTGAACCCTCTCGCCGCCCCACGCCTCTGGCCTGTACCCCAGCTTGTATGCATAAATAGATCAATCTTAAAAAAAAAAAAAAAACGACTTGTTAAACTGAGAAATTCCAGGCACATATCAAATGATCTATAAAAACTTGTTGAAAAAATTGTTCACCTGTTAGAAACAGACTGTCAATTTCTGGAAAGTATAGCATTCATGTTAAAAATAAATTCAATATTAAAAGCTATACTTCTCATCTTTTCTCAAAACCCCACACTATGCAACTTGTCTCTCCCCTTCTTTCTCTCTCCCACGGCTCTCACCTTCATCTCTCCTTTCCTCCATCTTTTCACTCCTCCCTTTCTTCCTTCTATCATATTGCTTCTTGATTTGTTCTAGGATTTAAGAACAATATCTGTTATCTAGGAGAAACAAGTCATTGTCTGATTTTTTTCATGGCTTCCTTCCAGAAATTGAACCCCTACTATGTATTGAATAAAATAAAACTGTCCTACTTAGGTGTATAAACTGTTGTCTCTCTGCCTGTCTAAAACCATCCAATATCTCCTTTTTATTCACTAACCTTGGGTCACATTTCTTGTTTTTCAACCATATGAGCACTTTTCATATGTAGTTTCCACTACTGAAATTCTCCCTGTCTTTTTCCTAATAAAGTATTCCTGAAAAACACTTAGCTCGCAGTGACTTCAGAAACTTATCTTCCAAAAATACGACCTCATTTACTCCTCCATTATTCCCTAACATTTATTTCTTTTTGTTTCTTTCAGTTTTAAAATTTCAAATTGCCAATAATCTGTTTGTAATTTTTTTGTTTACTCATTTGTCTCCATTCATTTTCATCTCCTTGAAAGTGGTTTCCATGTCTGTTTCTTTTAACATTTGGATATTCAGTAACTAATGTAAATTTTGACATATAGTTGGTACTCATAAGATGATGTTGAATACATGAGTTAAGAAAGGGTGCGAGAATGTTTTATTAGTTTGTCTAGGCTTGATTCACAGTTTCAGAAACTTAATATTTAGAATAGATTTTAGCTTATAATAACCATTATTGGGATTTTGATGCTTGAATCCATATGAATTATGATTTACATTAATGAACAACTTATTTCTCATTTTGTCATTAAGCAAAGTGATAGGAGCTAAATTTGCAATTAACTAGAATTTTGCAAATTGGGTCAGTCATCAGAAACTTAATCATACTAATATCTAAGGCTCTCCAAACAACTTTCTAAGTCAACGACATTTTTCATTATTCAGTGTACCATCTTCCCTGCCAAATACTTAGCAATTCCAGAACTTGTTATCATCCTTAAAAGCATAATTGAGAATTAATCTTTATTATATTAAAGTAGGACACTAAATAGGACACTGAACTTGATCAATATTTTAAATGAATGCACCCAGAAAATAAGAGCTTAAATTATATGACCTTATCCTAAATTTGGGTATAAGTATTAATAAGAAATTTTATTACAGATACAACCTTAAATTATCTTCGGCAAAGATTTGGATTCTGTTTCTTCAAAATTTCCTTCATCTTGCCAAAGCCCTTAATTACTTTGAGCTCTAAAAACTTCCCATCTGCATCAACTTCCCCCTGATGGCATTCCTATTTTGAACATATTTTTTGAAATTACTTATTAAAGGATTGTTTATAGAAGAATTAAAAGGAAGTTTCTATCTTAAGTAAATATCTTAAGAATGTTTAACCACTTAAGATTCTTTTAAAAATCACAGAAATGCAATATAATTGTTATCAGCATGAGAATAGATTCTGCCCAATCAAGAGGTAACCTTACATGTTTTTGCTCAATAATTCCGAACCTGGAACTAGGATGTCCCAAGACCTATCTGAAAAGTATTTGGCTGGGGAAAAGGAAATAGGGGGCTACCAAGCTCCCCAGGAGGTAATGATTACAATAATCAAAATATTCAGTACTTTCTGAGCACTTGCAGGACACTAGTCAGTGTGCTAATTCATATGCTTTGGTTAATTTAACCCTCACCCCACTTTAGTAGAAAGAATTACTGCCCCTATTTATGAATGAGAAAACAAGGCTTTTGAGAAGTTAGCATTTGCCTTACAGTATCATCTAGTGGAGTCAGTAGTTCACTGTATCGGTCTGTGGCTAATGAGAAGGGAAGTAGAGAGAAGTCTCCAAACTCCCTCAAAAGAAAGTGTGCATGGCCCGTATGTTCATTGCGGCACTATTCACAATAGCAAAGGTATGGAAGCAACCCAGATGTCCAAAAATAGATAATTGGATCAAGAAGATGTGGTACGTATACACAATGGAATACTATTCATCATGGAAAGAAGATAAACACATGCAATTTGCAGCGACATGGATGGAATTAGAGGGAATCATACTCAGTGAAATAAGCCAGAAAGAAAAAGAAAAATATTGAATGGTTTCACTTATAACAGGACTACAGGGAGGCCGGGTGGGAGAGAGAGACTCAGCGGTGGGGGGGGGGGGGGGGGGG